>JARYHS010013631.1:16362258-16447509 GCA_031002005.1 Vandiemenella viatica | reverse complement strand
ATCAGGACATCAAATTGCAAAATAATAAATTGCAGGAATAATTTGGTAATTCTGAATGCAATACAAACTCAATGAGTTTATAGTCTCTTGTCAGTCAGAAGCTGAACCTGATACATCAAAGCATCTAGAGTCTGGTTGAGTAAATCTCCAAGTATAATGATGTTTGTTTAATGAATTGGTCGGGTGGAACTATCATTTCAGTTAATAAGAGATCAATGAGAACCAGGAGAGCAAGTAATGAAACAGTGTGCACCAGAGAATTTTGATAATTAGTAAACAAAGAAGCACATGAGAAAGGTTAGAAGCAACTTAGGAAAGATGTTAGGAAAGCCTTGTAAACAATAGTTGTGAATGCTGAGCACTGTTTGTTTAAGACTAATTGTTATGTAGGAAATAGAATAATATGGTAATAAATTCAGCCAATTTCTGAGATAGGCATAAATAAAAACTCAGAAGTGCATGTAACTTAACCTTCAGTCTGTAAAAAACTGTCTTGCTAAAGAAAAAGTGTGAAAAACAGATTAAAGATCAACTTTAATAATGAACAAAAATCAGAAATGTTTCAAGTCAAATAAAACATAATAATTATTCCAGCAATTCTGCTCTTGTGGTAGATACATCCTTGTGTATGGGACTTAAAGACTTAGTTCCAAGCTAGGTTCTTGTAGTGGAACTTGTATTTTCTTCTCTAAAGTGGTCAAGCTAAACCCATTCTTCACATTTTGTAATTTCAAATTTCATTATATGTGTGAAATTAAAGTGTAAGTTTCATTTATATGCCAAGAGCTTTTTCTTGGTGCATATGGTTGAACATTCTAGCTCAGATCTGGTACTTCTTTTAAGAATGTTGTGTAGATGGAAAGATATTGCTGTAAGAATTAAAAGTAATACATGGAAGGGAAAAGATGACCATGACTACAAGCTGGCACTCGATTACAGGCACAAGGGTGTGGGAAGATTCTCTTTTTTAGGTAAGGGTGTAAGTTATCAAATTTACCAAAAACATTGAAAGAATTTAAAGTTGAAATTTGTAGAGAGCAAATGTAAGAGGATACAGAAAAAGGGGGGAGGGAGATAGGTGTGTAGGGAAATTGCTACCAGAGTAGGCGCTCCATTGCAATTAAATTAATTAAAAAGTTAGAGCATATTTATAGCATATGGACTGAAGTGTAACGCCATAGAATATAACGAATATAATACAAATATTGAAGTAAACATAGTGCTTTAGGGAGATGTCTACTAAAAATATAAAGCACTGTGCTACGATGAATGAGGTGCTATGGACGTAGAAACACAGTTTTATAAACATTTCTATTTTTCTTTGATTTTAATTTTATTTTTCTTCTAGGTACTTTAGCCTAGCAATAAATACATAAATAAATTCTTTTGGTTTGAAAATGGCCTGTTCTATGTATGAACTCTACCATACAATTTATAGCAAAAAACTAAAATTCATTTCTGTATTTCAAAGATTTTATTTTACTGTCATAAGTGAAGCCAGTTCCAGCAGGTGCACACATGTGGCACACATATCACACGTCAGCATAGCTCCCACAAACCTCCAGTGATTTACAACATTCAATTTGAGTACCACAAAGTATTTTTCAAACTATTCAATTTACAGTGTTAAGTCTTAAGCACTATCTCATGTTTTTTCCATTTTCTGAATTTATTGAGTGTTAGTATGTGTATATTACAATTTTATTTTAAGTTCTATGATTCAATTAATAGTGTTGGGCAATTGATATATTTTCTGTAAGGGGTAATTCCGACATACTGTAATTGTAAATCAGTTCATTGAAATTCAATTGGCAAAACAAATACATGGACCAATAATTTAGCATTTGAAAGATATAAGAACAAATGCAACACGAATGTTCTTACAGAGAACATAATAGATTCACAACAGCTAACTTTTGGAACTTCTCTAACAAGACACTATCTTTCAGATAATTAGTTTACAATTGATAATTTTATGCAATTTAACTTTGATTGTCTATACTTCCATGACTAAGATTTTGCAATTACTTCTTGTGGTATCTTGTATTATGGTTTTAACATTGCATTTATTAGTTGTTAATTGATTTTAAGGTTTGATTTTTTTTTCCCCATTTTGACAACTCGCTTAAAATGGCTGACTGAAGATCAAAAAACCTTCTTATAATTGATTTTTATTTTCATTCTATGTGGTTGAAGATATCTTACTGTTAGTAATATTAGTATGATTTTTCTTTACATTAATCTGGATGTATTAGCTTTGACAAGCGTAATTCGAGTAGTAGCTTACAACCAACCCAGGAGTCATTAAAATATCAATCCAGGAGTAATGATGTCTTAAAATCTGAGGGAGTGTAAGAGGTCATTTCAGAAGGTATCATTTTTATTTAAAATACTACAAGTTTATTCAGATCATGATAGATTGAGTTATACAGCAAGATGGCCGGATGGCATTTGACGCCCAGTAAACGGCACACATATAATGCAAAGTGCTGATCGCTAACATAGAAGACACCCCTAAAACCACTTGATTACATGGATGGTGACCTGATACTACCACAACAAATATCCACTCTCTGTCGATTGCTAGCTATCAAACAGTTAAAATCGTAGCCAGTCTCATCAGTCTTGCTATCACCAGGCTGCTATGCCTGTTCATGCCAATACTTATTGCTGTTCGTACAATTATCAACAGAACTTGGACAATACTGGTGCTACCTCAGGACTCACCCTCTGGTTAACACGGTTTTATCTGTAAATATGCATCCTCCAAGTAAGCCACTAAATAAGGTTTTACCCGAGTAGTCATCTTCTAATTCAGTAATTTGGCTTTCCATCTTTTCTGCCTCCTATGATCAAATGGTCTGTTATTAACTAGTAACCGACAAAGAGTTTATTACAGTCAATATTGCCATAAAGTATATAGATGGCTAGTGTTAGAATGACTTTCAGTAGTTAAAAACTAGAGCTTCAAGATAGAAGATTTCCAGTCCAATCTTTACGTTTAGCGATGATAGGTTAAATTGCGATGGACACAGAAAAGGCATGAAGTTAAGACGTGGCTAAAATATCCACGAGATTACTTACAACCCAAATGCCCTCAACACCAGTAACAACTACTGACAAATTAGCGACACCCAACTCACCTATGACAAAGTAGTGATCAGAAGACAGGATATGAACTCTGCAACATTGTGAGCTGACAGAAGCAATCAGAAAATGGGATATAAGCCCAGGACCCCATAACATTGTGGACTGACTGTTCGTTTTTAGTTCTAGTGACTGACCAACCCATATTCTCACTATTGGTTACTTTCAAAAGATTGGGAGAGCACGAGTGAAAAATATCCAGAATGAACGGATTAACAACATAGTTTTCATAGTGCAACAGCTGGCACTGAATATGATAACATATTCAATCAAATCATAACTTTGTTAGATGACTGAACAATTAGATGGCTACAAGTCAGAAAAATTGATGCGGATCCGATACCCATCAACTACAAACTAAACAAAATTTTATTCTCATACGGTTCTAAAGGAATAACTTCACTTCTTCAGGAGACAATATCACAATCTTTGATGCATGTCGAGCTAAATACATTATATTCCATTTTTATCACACCCTAGCAATAAGATACAAATTCCCTATACTCCAAATAATACATAGTTATATGCCTTAACTGTATGCATTGTTCTTTTTAAACAACTTCCTTCTCTCCTCTCAGCAAGTGATGGTTGTAATTCATATCACATACATCTGTACTGTTTAATAGAATATTTCACAAAAATATATTGAATACAGTAATTTGAGAGCTAAGAAATTCTAACTTTGACACTAAGAACTATTACTTTCATACTGCTGCTCGAGTTCAAAACTGTTAACTGTGGGATATTTCATTAACAGTACAAACTGGTACACCAGGTTTTTATTAACATATCACTACCGTAATTGTTAACACACAGCCAGTAACATCCAATATATGGTAATGAAATTTAATAGGATGTAACATAGCAGTTCATAATATTAATGTAACATAGCAGTTCATAATATTAGTAAATTAAAATTTAAAGGGGAAAAGAAAAAGAATAGCAGGTTTAATAAAGACTGTTTGCTCCGATAAGAGGAGAACAGAGGAGAATTGTTGGTAGAGCTGGTGAGTAAGACAGATTAATCCAACAGCAGATTAAGTTTGGAAATAATCAGAGTTGCATAATGAGAAGTTCGAACATAATATTTGTGGATAGAAAATTTAATAGATCTGGAATAGAAAAAAACCTGCAAACATTTCGGAACAAACTTAATTGAGGATTATTACAGACACGGTCGTTGTTGGGATGAGAGGATTTTACACAGAGGAAAACAAAAGAAAGAAATTGCAAGAGATTACAATCTTAATTCTGTCTATAAAATCCATTTATTTCAATTACCAACTAGCATATTTAATGTGACAAGGACACTGTATTTATCGTACTGATGGTAGAGATAAAATGTAAGCTGTTCTCTCCGACACCAGAGAGTCTGCTACATTTTTAAAATAGTCAGAGACAAAAAAAAATTCTTTGTAAACAGCATTCCACTGTGTGGTCTCACCATATCCCCACATTTAATTTAATAAAAAGTGGCGTGGGCAGAATCAACTTAAGTTCACGAACCAATAAGTGGTGTTATATGTTTACGCAGTGCCTGGGCAGACACAGTTGAACTTAGGTCAAAGATCTCTTTGAACGTGAAGGTTGACAATTCTTACCCGAGTTGTGGTGACAACTGAGCAAGGGAAAGGGGGAAAGGATCTCAATTGGACTGATTTGCAAAAACCCAGCAGTGACAGTACAGCCCCTGTGACTAATTGAGGAGATGTAATTTTACCAAGATGTCAAGACTAGGATATCAGCACATACATGATGTAATACAGGGACAGACTATCAGAGTGAGAGAGAGGCCAATTGTCAACACTCGATGGATATGCCAAAACGGTGCGATTCAACTTGCCACTTATGACAACACACAATGAAGTAATTTTTATAATAAGCAGTAGAAGAGAATGGACCTAGCCACTAGCAGAACTTTAAGTTACTATTTTGTTTATAATTTTGTATACATAGGCTGCCTATATGTCAAAACTGAATCAAGCTGCAATTGGCAGGAGAAAATAATGAAGAGAATACTACATGAACCACAGCTTACTGGTGTGCAGCAGCACGTCTGAGAGGAACTCCAGCTGGTAGCTTTGCATTGTTTTAGTCATTTTGGAACTGCAAGGAACAATTTCACTATGTGATTTTATTCACAAGTTTGTTAAATTCTGTTCTTTTAAAAAAATGCTTGATAATATGAGCCTAAGTGATTATGTATAATTTCTCTGATGATAATCAATTTTATATTTTATTTTTCATATTTGTAGGACAAAGGTGTCATTTTATTACTTTACTTGTTTAAAGTTGAACAGTATGTCTGTTATGTGTTTATGAATAAACAGTTAACTTATGACATTTTTAGTTTTACATGCACTGTTAGCATTATTTCATGAACCCTTTTCATTTGAGTACTTTTTAAATTTTGTTATCCAAATTAAATTTATTCCATTATTAATAATTAATATCAATAATCATGTAAAATAAAAAGACCCCAAAATAATAACCTTATATATCTAACTAGGATTACAAGCCTGGAGATGCCTTTGAGTGTTAAGTCAACAAGTGTACAAATCTGATGAATACTGAATTATAATTTACAACAAGAAGTTAAAAATTATTTCTGTTTATTTAATATAAAATTCCAAAACAAGTACTGTACTGTACACATACATAGTGCTTTCTTACGCCCTTTTTACCTCGTTCATTAATACATACAAGACAACAGCAAATTCAAACTATACTGTATCCTAAAAAAATAAAATATAGATTATTAACCATTAATTAGACTGAAAATGGACAGTTCCAAAATTCTAATTAATATCAGTCTTCATAGCTCATCATGAGGAATATGTTTCTTTACAAAATCATACAAATCTTCCAAAGTACGAGATCCGTTGTATTCTGCTATTCGTTTACCATCTTTATACAACAACAGAGTGGGGAAACCATCCACCTGAAAGCAAAAACATTTTCACAATTTTAATATCATAATGATAAACGATACCATATATAAGTAACAATGAAATAATAGGTGCCAAATAGTGAAAAGAAATTACAAATTAGGATAGGGAAATGAACCACCACTTACTTTAAATAATGGTACGAAACACATAAAAAATGACAAAAACACAGAGTGGTCACGGCTGTCTCCCACTCTCCACAATCTTCTCTAGTTGACAAAGAGCTAAAACACGAAAACTTTATGTTATTTGTGTTTTTGTTTGTTTTTTGCGTTTGCATCGCACAACCATAATCCAAGGTAAATGGTGATTTATTTTCCTATCCTAATTCGTAACTCCTGTTTTGAGAGGTTTATTGAGTTATTGCTGCCAATTATATAAACATATTAGGTTCTACAATTATAGTTCAAAGAAAAATAAAATACACTTTTTGTAATATTTATTTTGGCAGATGAATAAAAAACATTTTGATTCCATAATATAAAACTGAATCCCACGAATCTACTATGCTTTTGTAGCAGGAAGAGAGGCAATACTGCCACATGGCGAGTTACAGGTAGTGGATAGGTGGGTTCCTCACCAGTTTACCGGCAGATCTGAGCGAAATAAAATAGCTCTCGCAGACCAAACACACCACAGCAAGACACCAGTATGAACTAGCAAACTGTACAAGGAGAGTGAGTCAAAGTTATTCATTCGATCCCGGTATTTCATGCCCACCAGCAAAAATAAACCATAATTTAGCATGATGGAGACACAAGCAGAAGAGCTACTACCTCAGGGCCGAACTGAAGACAGTGATAGTGACCCTAGTCATTCAGATTCTGGGGAACCAGGGCATCATGCAAGGAAGAGTCGGAGCTTCCAAAACCTCCTCAGACCAAAAAGAGTACAGCATATTGGTACAAACAATGTACACACATTGACCGAAACATGGAAACTCAAGGTACTGACAAGTACCTGCAACAGGATTAGGATCCACATACTTGCAGTATATGAAACAAGGTTCTGTGAGATAATTATGTACGTTTTCGCGGCGGCAATGCTTTAAAAAAATTCTCGGGTTTCAAGCCGCATCAGAATTGAGCCGTCTGGCGACATTTCGGAAGCTTGCACTGCTTCCATTGTCAAGCCCCCGCTTAACAATGGCTTGACAGTGGAAGCAGTGCAAGCTTCCAAAACGTCGCCAGACGGCTCAATTCTGACGCGGCTTGAAACCCGAGAAGTTTTTATAAAGGTTCTGTGATTCCAATCACATTGACTCAGGTGGATATCACATCTATAATGGAAAACCCGCAGCTAAATTAACCAATAGTAACTTATGTGTATTTGGAACGTCTTTCCTAGAACACAAGAGTATCCAGAACTCAGTGGTAGACTTCTACTCCTACTAAAATGTGCTAACAAGGCCTACATGCTGGTGAATGGACATGCTGCAGTTAACAATGAACCTGACAAAAACAAAATCGAAAAGGTCTGGTCACAAATAGAAAGAGTACATGCCAAAATCCTTCAACACCATGTCAAGATCCTCGTCAGAGACTTTACTTCACAAATCTACAGAGAAAGAAAATACAGACACGCAATCCGAAATTTTTCAGTACACAGAAAGATAAATGCTAATGGACGGCACCTAATGAACGTCTGTGAAATGGCCAATCTCCAGTTAATGTCCACACACTGTAAGAAGCCCCCATGGAAGATGATCACTTGGAAATCACCAATCAACCAGGTATACGAATACCAATTCAATTATGTAGCAATTACAAGAAAATTGTCTCCAGAAATTATGAATGTGAGGGTACAAAAGGGTTATGTAGAGCTCGACCACTACCTTTTACAAATCAAGGTTCATTTCAGACTCAACTGGAAACTATCATAAGCCCAAAAATCCATACACTGATCCCAAATACTTAAAAGAACATGCATAGGAATTCACATGATCACTACAGACAAACACATAGGCATGGGACGAACTTCTTAATACAATTCAAGAATCAGCAAGGAAACTTGGCCAGCCTCCATATGGACAGAAACACAGATGATGGACATTAGAAGTGTGATAAAGCCCTGCATTCACATATCAGAGACTGGAAGAATTGGCATAGCCACTAAACACCAGATGATTGGCAGATTTTTTTTTGGTATTGGAAATTGACAATGATTTCAAAAGAAACAACACAAGAAACTTTTTCAAAACATTCCGGAAAGAACTGTCACCTTTAAGCCTCCTAGTCTTTGATCCCTTTGACCTGATGGTACACTTCAAACCAACACAAAGGCTGGTAGTGATGTTCTGAAGCAGTTATTTGAGAAGCTATAAAACTGTGAACCACCTACAGAGAAAATCCATTTTAGATACACTCTCCAAACTATGACTCATATCCACCAACACTGGGTGACATCTGAAACATCGTACTTCAGCTGAAAAATAAAACATCAGGGGAAGATCGGGGGCAAAATACTGACTGATCGATCGGCTCTATGCTATCATTTCAAATATATGGGAGAGCAAAGTCATACCTGCAGATTGGAAAATTGCATTAATTCACTCGTTACATAAAAAGGAGACACGATAGATCCAAACAATTACTGAGGGATTTCACTCCTGCCAATCACCTACAAAGTACTTTCTTGTGCCCTTGGGTCAAGATTGGAGAAACAGACAGAACCGAAAGATTGGTTAATACCAAGCAGGTTTCTGCCCACCCAACCATGCATAGAACAGTATAACGACCCTCAGACTTTTAAGGAAATGTTATTTTAAGAATTATGCTTAACAAACTGGGAGTTGATTAAGTATGATTTTGTATATATTTTGTGTTATTAGTTGTGAATTTGTGTATATGAGATGCAATACGATCAAGGACAGTATTATGTATGAAACCTTGATTAAAAGTTTGTTACTAAGTTTTGATGTTTGGAGGACAATTTGTGAAGTTTGAAATAGTTAATGTTGATAATTTTGTGTGTAAATACTTGTAAATATCTTTAACTTTCATTTCAAAGTGTTTTCTATTGATTGTGAATTATTTTGTATTAATTCCGATTGTTTTAATGTGGTTTTTATTGTTAGCTGCATTGTAACTTCAAGAAACAAGGGGCGGCTTTCGCTGTGTTATTCTGGAAATTTCTGTAATGTCTATATAAAATGAGTGGCAGAGATGTGTAGGGAGTGGCAAGTTAATTGAAAGTTAGAACCACTGGAACATTTATGTATGTGCTTGGTATCTTTGAGGATCAAGACGATGTCTTGTTGTGTAATGTTATAGAGCAATACTGGAAAATTAATTTGAGTGAAAAAGAAAGGGAAAAAAAACACCCAACATTCACCAAAGTTGAAGGGAGGAGGGCAGCAGTAACACAAAACACACAAACAAAGAAAATACAATATTTCGGGTGAAAAACCCCTTTTCAAGTTAACAGAGGTAGGTGGCTGCACTTACGCAAAATCCTTTTTCAAGTTAACAGAGATAGGTAACTGGGCTTGCGCAGTTTTTCACCCGAAATATTGTATTTTCTTTGTTTGCGTGTTGTTTTGTGTTGCTGGTGCCCTCCTTCCTTCAACTTTGGTGAATGGTGGGTGTTTTTTCCCCTATCTTTTCCATGTAAATATTACCTTGCAGCATTTCTTTCCTATCATTGTTACCTTAAGTGAAAATTGATTCATCAAAGTTATTGTTTCAAGCAACCAAATACCGATCAACATATCTGGAATCTCAAGATGATACCCTAATATCGTCAGTCAAATCGCACACTGCTCACTTTTGTAGACTTTAGGAAAGCATACAATTCAATTGACCGCACCAATGTATTACTTGAATATGGGACTGATAATAAAACCACTATGTTAACTCAACACACTTTGATAGATACTACTCCAAAAGTGAAATTTATGGGCACAATCGCTGAGATCTTTCAAATTACAACTGGTGTAAAACAAGGGGATTGGTTATCAGTTCCCCTGTTCAATCTGGTACTAGACAAGACATATAGGAAAAAGAAATATTTCGAATATACATGGGAACTAGGGATAAATGGATTAAAATAAAATGCCTTGCCTTTGTGGATGATCTTGTAGCAATTACATGAACTCCTGAGGAAGCAAGACATGCTGTTGAGAAACTTCACAAGATAGCCATCAAAACTGGCCACCAAATCTCTTATGAGAAAACATAATATATAGACTCCAAAAGCACAAATCTGGTGCCACTCATGACCAAATATGGCACTGTCAAACAAGTTAAACACTTAAAGTACTTAGGAAATATTTGGGAATACTGGAATTGAGAAGGAGCCCCACAAAACGCATGCAGAAAAACTGTGAAACTTGGAATACTTGTGATAGGAAATCACTTTCCACCAAAGTCAAACTCCATCACCACCAATGAGTCATTCTTCCAGAAGCACTTAATGCAACAGAGAAATCATCATTAACTGTTAATGTCAAAGGAATCGAAAAAAAAATAAAAAAATAAAAAATAGAAAGACAGATACTGAGAAGATCCAAGACAGTATCAGCGTACGCAAAAGCTCAGAAGAACTGTATTCACTGACCGAACAATTCACCTCACTCACTTGGAAAAACACATGAAATTCTATGGACATGTAGCACACATCGATCACTCACCACTGACCGAGAAAATCTTGCACATTATCAATGGACCCTGACAAACCAAAGCATGCTGGCCTGAGAAAACCAGAAGAACCTCACAAAAGTCAACCTAGACCTACTGACATCTACACAGAGTATATAGAAACAATTAACCATTTCACATAAATTTGTACCCTAGAACCCAAAAGCAAAAAACCTGAAACTCAGACATGCATTGGCATAAGAGAGATGTCAGGGCCAGAGCGAAAGGATGAAGCGGTTTGGAAGATAAGGAGAACAACAAGAAGAATAAGGAGGACACTGCAAATTAATGGTTCCATGCACTCTTTAGTGGTCTAAACGATAAAATAAATAAATAAAATATAAAACTGTATCAATTTGCAGCAAGTAATGGTATCCAATCTAAAAATTATTTCTTTAAAACTATGATTTTGCAAAGACAATTCAAATTATTTTTGTTATGTATTTCACAAATACTGTAATAGTAGTTTAAGGAAGTACAGGAAAAGGAACAATCCCTCCAAGCAGGATGCATACGACCACAAAAGTGCAGAGATATTAAGAAAAATGAAATTCTTTTTGGCAGGAAAACATTTTCACAGCATAGTTACTTTATCACACTAGGTTCCAAAGCAGACACAAAATAAATTAAAAAAGCCTTGGTATTTTCAAATGTTTGTGTGTCTGCAGTCACCTGAATTTACTAACCAGCAGCTTTGTTCACTACAAATCCCAATTTACTATACAAACAATCAGGTAGAATATGACCCTTTAACTACAAACATACAAATTACCTCTTCATCGTCACATATTTCTTTGTTGGACGATTGTGTACAATCCACCTTAACAATTTTTACTCTGGGATTTCCAGAAAATTTCTTTCCGAGTTCATCCCAAGTAGGAGCTAGCCTCTTACAGTGACCGCACCTGGCAAATGATAAAAGAATGAAGATAACATTATTACTCAGCAATAATCCTATCGAAAAAATAGTAAGAGGTACTGAGTCAGTATAAGCTTACCAAGGAGCAAAAAACTTTACAAATGTAATACCATGTGTGATACCGTTCTTGAAATTGTCCCCAGAGAATGAGACAACTGGAGAGGAATCCTGACTACTAGCATTTCCTGCTGATTCAGAGGAATCAGTTCCAATCATTCGTGAAACATAGGTTTTCAGGTCATCAATGGTTCTGTGGCCTTGGTACTTTTCCACCTTGGAGACAACAAAAAACAATAACCTTAACAAAAGAATTTCACCAAGAAGATATATTTTGATTTCTATAGTAATGCTTACAAACTAAGTTGTTGTTGCAAACTAAGTTGTTGCAAACTAAGTCTCATGAAATATATCCTTAAAATAACGTGGTTATCAGAATTGGTATTTTAGTGGATTATTTTAAGAATGGAAAGTGCTAACCATAACACCCGCTTGGAGGTTTATCAGAATCTATAAAAGATTGAAATCTGAATGGTAAGACTAAGTTACTGGTATTCTACAGAATACATTTCTGCATTCAAGGATCAACAACCACAATCTTTCGTCCATGTTTTCCCATTCTTGTCAGAGACACTGCCCATTTCCTAGAAAGTCACACCTCAACCTACAGATACCTTCCACAAACCCAACAAACATAATTTCCAAAGATTTAGTACCATTACACACTACCTTGACATGTGTCATCTACATACTTTCCCTAGCACTGCATTTCTAATTTCACTCAGCCACTTTATTCTAGCAAAAAATTTCTTCACCTTCCAATCCCACAATACAACAATGTCTACACTTTGATCACTACCACCTATATCACACAAAATCCTCTCCTATATAACCTAGTCATCCGAGTCAGATGCATCTGCTCCAATCAACTATATTTTACTTTAACATCCCGACACAAGCCTTTATACCCTGTAACTATCCCTGGAATTATCCGAGCCAAAAACTATTATCCACACTGAAACACACAGCTCAAAACCAACCAAAATCTTGTCTCTTTCTCATCAGGTTTGCGAGGTATCCTCTTTGTAAGTCGATAATAAAAGAAATTCTGAATGGTCTTACCAAATTTCTTCTATAATTGATAGCACGTTCTGGACGATAAATTTGTGGCCCTAGGATATCGTCTCACACGTTTTTTGGCTATCACCTCGCATATTAAATTTAGTTATACCTACTCTTCCCTATAAAATCAAAGTATTTGTTGTTTTATAACAACTACTATTTATTAACACAACTTAATTAATTCAAATATTTACAGTTCTCCTTGATACTACATAAAATCTCACATATATACAATATCTGCTTCTCCTTGGCTTAAAAACAAAAAACAACACAACACAACCTACCAACTTCAACAAAACAAAATAAAAACTTAAATTTACCCATTTTTACACAGACTACTATACTGTACGGCCTTGTATCTAAAAACAAATACATTAATATATTGATTAAATTGTAAAATTATTATTATTATTTAAATGTCTGATGGAGTGGGATCTCATAGGTTGTATGCTGGCCTGGAATCCCTGAACTAGACTCTTCTTTGTGGCTACAACTTTCTCATATATTTTCCCAAAATGTGTCACATTCTCCTCACTATCCTTTCCATGACATGACATCTCCTTCATCGCATCACCTAGTTTAAAAGATATGGTTGAACAAAAATACCAACTCACTGATACTCCTAAACCACCCTATGGATTCTTCATTTATAATAGGGAAAATGGTACCCAGCACAAACTATTGTAACCCTACCACTGGCAAAACCAATCCCATTAAAGGCCTAACCACGTGCATGATGTTACAAGCTAATGTATCATCTCATCTGCATCTATTGCCATAGTTCATACTTTGGCCTCACCACGAACCAGTTATCCATCTGACTGTATTTTCACAGACAAATAAAATATAGACAACCCTGTTGCCACAATTCTCGTGACCTTAACAACTGTTTCATAGTCAGAGCCATCACAGTACTCCCTGAAACCGCAATTCCAACCAAAAGGTGGGAATTGTTATTTTAACACATTCTGGAAATCCTAATGCCTCAGCCTCAATCTGAGATAATACCACCTTCCGCACCCTGATATATCCACTACTTGCAAGTATAATTAATGTTTATATATGTATTTCATATAAAATTCCATTCAATCTTTTAAATAATTTTTCCATTTCTTTTGAATTTCCCCTTCTTTTACTTCATTTTGATTGATTCCTTTCTCACAATTAACGTTTCCACCAATTCTTTGTCATTATTTTGCTTATGCTTTACTGATGAATGTCACTGGAGGTGGGTAAGGACTGGAGACAATGAATGCATCACGACTTTTGGAAGGTATCATCCTGACATTCAGCTGGAATGACTTTGGGAAACCATTGAAAACTAAGAATATGAGGCCAGAGGGTTAACGCTCATCCATCATGCTCGTTCCTATCAAAACCACCATTTATTTGGTTGTGTTGACTGTACGAGCCTAGTCATATATTTACAGCATAGATCAAAAGTTTGCTTTTTGTGTGTGTTTGTGGAGTCTTTTTGTCACTGCTTCCCTCCTTCTTGCAACTTTGGTATGTAATGGGTGTATTTTATTTTCCTTTCCACAGTGATATCAGCTCACAGCATTTCTTCTTAGTTCATTATCGTAGGTATTAATTTTTGTTCTACACAAAGTCATGTGAATCATAAATATTTTATCAAGCTAAAAAGAAATGATTTCCATAACCTTAAAACATTAACCACTTGTTTACAACTACTACAGAGTTATTCTAATTTAATTATACAAAAGTAAACAGCCATTGCAGCTGCAGTAACGAGGTCTGCTGTGTTTCATAATTTATCACGTAACCTCAAGTTAACATTACATCAGCTAGAGCACATCATTTTATGTTTCAAACGATAAACTTTATTTAGCCATAATGGATTCATATTCTGGTGCAGAGTGTGCTCATTGTTGTGTGTGGTTTCATGAATCGCAATCAGCAATTGCTGTTCAAAGAAATTCAGGACCAAATATCACAAGGAACAATCTCAGAGGGCAATTATTACTGCCTGATACAATCGTTTCCTTGAAAATGGTTGTGTAGTTCATAGGAACAGAAGTCACTGACGTCGGCCATAAGCTTCAGACAAACACATCAAAGCAGTGTATCATACCTATGCCTGTAGTTTGAAGAAATCAACTAATCATGCCAATTTAGAATTGCAGATTTCCAACAACAGTGTGGAGGATTTTAACGAAACATCTGAAATTTGAGCTGTACAGATTGAAATTATTGCAAGCTTGAGAGGTAAAGAAAATATGAATTTTGTGTATACATGTTTGAAAGAATGAAGACTGATGACAAATTTCTTAAAAAAATTGTTTGTAGTATTAAGGGTATGTTCCATACAAATGGCAAGGTAAATAGACACAATATTAGAGTATGGGGTTCTGAAAATTCCATGTTCATGGAACATGGAAGGGTACTCCAATGGTAAGTGTTTTTTGTGCACTAAGTTCTATTAAGGTATATGCCATCCCCCCCCCCCCCTCGAAGCATATGGACAAACTGGAAAACTAATGCCACAAAATCAAGATGATATGGATCAGGATTTTATTTTTCAACAAGATGGTGTACCTCCACATTTCCACAACAGAGTTACTGCTTCCTGAATGGAAACACGACTTCCTGGAATGATAGACGCCACAGTCAACTTACCTGACATGACTGGACATTTCTGTATGGGTCTATATTAAGGACAAAGTTTTTGTTCCATCTATTCCAGCAAATATAAATGATCTCAGAATTCAAATAATGGAACCAGTTGCAGCCATAAACGGCAATTATGATTAATAATATTCGGAATGAAATTGCTTACACATGACATGTCTGCCGTGTGTCAAAAGGAACCCATTTTGAACACTTTTAGATAAAACTTGAAGTTCTTCTGAATTTGATGTTGTAGCACTTAATTTGCTAGGACTTATACTTTCTTTGCAAGCAGATCTCAATTTTGTATGATTAATTTATTTCACCCAAAAAGAAAAGAAATCCTTTCAGCCCCTTTATTCAAATTTTCAAACAATACTGCACCACACATAATATTGTCAGGATCTCTATTTTACTACTATGCAGTATACCAATTTCTTACATATTACCTATTTTTTGCTTAGGACTTTGCATCTTGTTAATGTTGGCGTTACTAGAGGCAAGAAAGAATTGACTGCAAAGAATGGAAAGGAATCTGGCAATGGTGTTTGAAGGAAACCTAGCATTCTCCACAAGTGATTTTATGCAACCACAGAAAACATAAATATGGATGGCCAACTACAGCTACTGAACACATGTCCTCCAGGATGTCAGGTTCTAACATTAACTTCTCAAACACCAAGTTCTGTGCTACAAAAATACAAATTCACTTTCCTAACAGTAAACTGTAACACTAAATCTAAGTTAGAATATACTGTGCAAATATCGTAAATTTAAATATGCATATATGAATCCAAGTTTAATATGAAATGTTGGAACAATAAAAAGGTATGAATGAGATCAAATTTTGAATACCCGGAAGAAATACCAAAAATATGTGCACAAATAAAAAAAAATACATTACTGTATTCAGAACAAAAAAAATGTTACCATTTTCCCATCTTCAATCCACAATAAAGTTGGATAACCTTTGATTTCAAAACTGTTACAGACAGTCTTATGGATAGTGCAGTCAATCTTTGAAATTATTACTGATGTGTCATGTTCCAATGACTTTGCAAGGGCTTCCCAAGTAGGTGCCAGTTTCTGGAAAAAAGGTTTGTCAAAAATCATCATATTTATACTAATAAGATAGCCATTTATGATTGAACAATTAAGTTTCCAATTAATTGTACTGATATCTATTTGAAACTAACTGTGCCAGCTATTTAAATTGCCAATGAAACCATTCTTTTAGAAAGGATTCATCGTCACTGAATTAAGAGTAAGAGACAGAAGCTTTGTAAGCTATAATACATATGAGTACCAATTTTCCCTTACCTGCAGAGTATTCTATACCTGATTTTAATTCTCACTGGAGTGAGTTATTAACTGATTATTGCATTACATTACATTAAATTTCATTACTGACTGCATACTTTTCATACAGTACAGCTGTGTAAAAGAAGTAATGTTTGCACTAGCTACAAAAAAGTACAGATACATAAAAAAATGTAGTTTCATTTTTTGTAACCATGCAGTATTGCTTTGAAAGAATGAAGACTGATGACAACTTTTTTAATAAAATTGTAGTACAAAGGCCATGTTCCATACAAATGGCAGGGTAAATCGACCCAGTATTAGAGTATGAGGTTCTGAAAATCCCATGGTAATGGCACATAGAAAGGTTCCCAATGGTAATTGTTTTTTGTGCACTAAGTTCTGTTAAGGTGTAAGCTTCTTGAAAATCAGCACTTTTTTCAAATTTTGATTTTTCACGTATATTATATATTATGAATGGCATTACGATATGATATCTGAAGTATCATAATATTTCATGCTTGCAACTGAAGGCATCTCCTTGTGAACTTACTGACAGTGCAAATTTTTAAAAAAATTTAAGGATAAGTACAATTTATATTTCCATCTCTGGAACTATTATTATAGATCTTTTGATACAAATTTGGTACAACATGATATATGACATTACGATACATGAGATCACTAAATTGGGACTCATGAAAGCAGCTTAAATTACTAAAGTTTCAGTTGCCATTCTGGTACAGGCTATAATTCAACCAAGCCAGAAACTCTACTAATATTGTCGCTTGAAACTCAAAGCTTCTATCACTGTATTGCATGTTAGTGATATCAGGAATGGCAATATAAACTAGACCTACACTTTCAGATCATCATACCAAAACAACCGCTAAAAGCCTAATAATGCCACTGGCAATTTGGCTCTCGTAAAAGTGAAGTAAATTAAATACTGAATACATGTCAAACTACATTTAGCCACTTGAACCAAGGCGTCAGCATCATGGCAACTATTAGGTATACTAAAAAGCTCGCAACTTGCGCCATACAATGGAAAGTCCAGAATTCATTACAACTCTTAACAGAACTTATTCTAATATTGTGGGTCAAGTTTACAATGTGATACAGTGACTGTGTTATTGTGTGTTAATTAGTCTAGTTTAGGTTCATACTGAAATCATATAATGAAATTAATTTTGATAATTTAGGTTATGATAATAAGGAATCCTGATATAGAAATTAGTCGAAATGTAGTTGCGAAGCATTTACTGTGTTAAGGTGTGTCCATATCATTTGATTTTGTAGAGGTAATATTAGCGAAGATAGTGTTTAGGTTCAAATGTTGTCTGGACCAGAATTTTCTTGTTACAGCCGGAGGAAGTTAGTTATTATTAGTAATAAATAGCTGCTTTTATAAGCACCATGTTAGTGATGACGTGTATCATGATGTAAACTACTCCCAACATTGTTTCTTAAAACGAAAAGTTATTACATAGGGTCTTTGATGGATCTAATAGGTATTTGCAGAATATTGAACACCAAGTAAAAAGCACTGTTTTTCTAATCATATGCTAAAATTTGAACTTATTTCTACAAACATTTTGAAGTAAAAAATAAAAAAAGTGGATAGTTATCTTTGGTGAAGTTTTAAAATTTGATAAACATAATTTGTAATGTTACCAAGAATGTATGGTAGCAAAAAAAGAAGACATTTAGGAAATAAATTGAAGCAAGAGGGAATCGAAATCATTACATATTCGTCATGAAAATACAAATACAATGACATTTTGCGCACGACCATTTTGGCACTTTTAGTGAATAAAGTTTTTTGCTGGTATAATCTCAGCATTTTACTTTTTTAGAATTTCCCCCTAGGTGTCATAGTGGCATGTATTTGTTAAATTAGGATTTTAAATGTTTTCAAGGCTAAGTACAGATTTTTATTTCCAGTGCCCGAATTATTATTTATCAAATGCATCAGTTTTAGTGCTATTAGACTAAAAACACACATGCATATATCAAATGGTACTTGCTTTTATTTCTGAAAAGTGGTGTTTGGGGCTCGTACGTAGAAAGCAAAGAGTAAACTTGGAACTGCCATCTACTAAGTAAGAAACTCTTTGTTTTTGTGGAATAAAATCTATCATATGTCACTACGCACACAATTTACTAACTCTGTTCCAAATTTCATTTAAATCTGTTGAGCAATTAAGGCATGATTGAGACAGTGGTACAGCCAAACATACACCCAAACTTTCTCATTGATATAGATATAGACAGATTATTAATTAGAACTCAGTAGTTAAAGAAACTTTTGTTTAAAACATCTGCGAATTTTTTTGTATTAAACATACATACTGATACATAGGCAGAGGAAACTGTTCTAGTATTCAAAAAAATCATTAGCTGCTGGTAGTGCTTAGTGTTTGCATATTGCTTTAGTTTAATTATTGTTCTAGTAAAAAAGAAAAGTGATAATGTTCTCTTCATCTGCCATTCCAGATAGTGGTAAGCAAGCTCCATATAGGCCTCTGAATCAAATATTTGGAGATGTGAATACGAATTCCCTCTGCACTTTATTTTCCTCTTTCTGTCTTTTGAAAAGGTCACAAGATGGTACCATTAGTGAGTCATATTCTAAGCATACGTTCTCTGAACCTATGATTCTGTAGCTGGCTGCTGTAAGTCAATAAGTGCCATTTATATGAATATTATTTGATAAAAATAATTAAGCTCTATTAAATGTGTGGATTTTTATTTTCTATCATCAACTTTTTATGTTCTCATTTCTAATATCAGCTAAAATCCTTTTGCTCAGAATCACAAAATTAACATCCATTACAAAGATGCAAACTGACCTGAAGTATACTCTGCTTAGAAAAAATTGCTTCCACTGTATCATGGAATGAAACAAAGTATGATATACCACAAGAACATGGACAAAATGAAAATAATAATGAAAATTTCATCATCCTTCCAAAATAATCACCATTCACTGATAATAAATAAGATAGCAGATACCTTCATTTAATAATGACAATTTATTCTTGAATGTATATGAAAAAAAACTTTTGTAAAATACTTGAAACAATTAACATTTTCATGTAGTGCCCAGGATTATTATTTCAATTTGTGTGAATACTTGACGTTTATGGGGTATATAGATGTACTAGTGGATTTAGAATTTGATTGCTAAAATTGGATACACGAAGCTGAAAGTTACCTAAGATATGTCCGCATAATATGACGGGAACGCTATCGATATACCATCCTACAGTCGAACCTGTCTCATTTATTCATATCAGAAAAAAGTATCCTATTTCGTTCCTAATGATACAAAGTATTTCGGTATACCGGTATACACATCATCATCATCCTCAACAGTTTCCAGCCTCTGGCTGGGTCTGCTTTATGCACAAGCATTCTCCATTTCCTTCTTCCATCCCACCACCTCTCTGTCACCACTTTGTTCCAGTCCTCTCCTCTCTTCCGTACACCCTCCTCCACTCCTTTCAGCCATCCATCTCTTGGTCTTCCTCTGGGTTGTGTACCAAGCACCTTAATTTCGTGGATTTTTCTCGGGATTCTCTGAGCCTCCATTCTCTTGACATGTCCATACCATCTCACTCTGATCCTCTCTACCCTTTCCTGTAGGGGTTCCTACTTTATGGTGCGTCTAATCTCTTCATTCCTTATTCTGTCCATTTTAGTGACTCCCATTCAACCTCTTAAAAACTTCATTTCACTTGCTTGTATTCTGCTGATGTCCCGCTTTTTCATTGTCCACATTTCAGCAGCATAAGTTAAGATAGATTACTCTCTTGCTTCTCTGTGGCACCTCTTTATTCCATATCAGGCTTCTAATGCTCCTGCTTCCTCTTTCACTTATCTCGCCATCATTTCCTCCACATTCCTCTAATACACTCCCCAAGTACTTGAACCTGTTTACCTTCTTTAGTTGTTCCCCTGCCATCACAATTCCTTGGGCTACCCTATTCTTTTTCCTGGTTGTTACCATGTACTCACATTTCTTTACATTAAATTTCAGGCCATATTCCTCCACACTGTCTGTCCATACATCCAACTGCCGCTGCACGTCCTCTTCTTCACCTCCCCAGATCATCAGATCATCCGCAAAAGCCATCACCTTCATGTTTTCCTCTCCCATCCTCGCTGCCCCTTCTGCATTATTTCATCCATGATTACAATGAAGAGTAGTGGTGATAGGGCACTTCCTTGTTTTAGCCCATTCTTTTGTTCCAGCCAATCTGATCTTCCTTCCCCTATTTTCACATAGAACTGTACCAAGGAAGTGTGAGCTATCACTCTCTTGATGGTTTCTTTGGGAACTCCTCTCTTCTCCAAGGCCTACCATACCTTACTCCTGTGTACACAATCATATGCTTTCTCGATATTGAGGAATACCAACAGTAGATCCTTTCCATACTCGTAATGTTTTTCCTGCAGCTGTCTCATAGCAAATATCAGATCTACCGTCGATCTCCCTGATCTGAAGCCATACTGCTCTTCCCTTAGCCCTTTTTCCACCCTGTCACATATTCTTTTTTCAATACACATATGTATACACATATAGTCACTAAAAATAAAAATAAAAAAAGACTGAGACTTTCTTTCGCATATATAACATTATTAGTTTAGATCACAGAATAACTGCCTGTGGAACCAGTATACCCTGAATAAAGTAAATGCTTAGGGCACTATTCTATCACCAAAGATTTGCCAGAACATCCCTACTACAAAATCCTAGGCTTGGCTCAAACTATGAAAAACAATTCATAAACATTTTTGCTCCCAGTGGAGTTTGAACCCAAAGCCACATGGGAGTTTCCTTAAGAAGCAAGCACCTTACCACTACGCTACACTGCGATTGCTCTCTAACATTACGCATATTACAAACATATAGATATTATGCATTTGTCTTTCACAGTTCAGATAGTTTTCACAATTTAATGACAATATGTTCTTATCTATACAGAATATGGTATCCCATGTCCATCCTAATGTCATATATCATCTCCTTGTCAAATTTCATCATGATTGGAGTATCCGTTTAGCCCAAGAAACATAACAGACTGACAGAGTTACTTTCACATTTATAATATTAGTATAGATTGAAGTAAAGACTGTAAACACATAATATGCAACATGTATTGATGAAAAGTCAGGTTAGGGAGCGTGCATAAACCACGTAGCTCCATTTTGGCCTCCTGTGAACCCCCCTTTCCCCCACGTAGCCCGACGTGGCTATTGTCTCTACCCCCCCCCTCCTCCCCCACGTAGCACGTAGCTTTTTTTCATATTGATTCCTGAAGATATTTTATACTGTTCTCTCTTGTCAGACTATCGTAAATTACATAGAGGGATAATTAAATGATTGACATAAATATTTATATGCTTCTGAGTGTTCTGTATCTCGTTTTAACTGTGACAAATAATATGAAACAAAAGCTACGTGGCCTGGCTCGGAACCCCCCACCCCCCTCACGTAGCCCATCGTAGCTTTCCAGTCAACCACCCCCCCCCCCCCAGACCGAGTCACATAGTTTATGCACAATCCCTTACTTCTACACATTTATCCATTTCAGATAAAGAAACTGACTTCTCATTTTTCTGTTTCATGTTGAAAAAATAATAAAGGAAACAGTGCAACATTTTTCTAAATCAGTGCAAGGGGTGTCACTTCTCTCTCTATCTTTCTTGGCAACACAAGGAAAACATATGGACAGCAGCATCCCAAACTATCAGAAATAGTCATATATAGTATTATTTATTACTTTTGCCTGGAAAAAAATTATGAACAATGTCTTTTGTGCTTAAAGTGTCCAAACCAACAGGAATAATAATGAGCAGGTAAATGCTTTAAGGCAACAAAACTAAAGAAGGATAGGGAAATAAGACGAATACAAAAAAATGAATGGACTTAATGATCTTGAATGCAATATGTTGAATCTTATTCTTGGAAGTAGATGAGACACTTCGTATGGTCAGATGTGATGACATTGTCGTTTGCTTGATGAATGGGAAATCCAGGTAACATGGCCTAGACATCAGGGGTGGTGTAATGGTGTGAGCCAGTACTGAATCGATAATTCTAGAGATATATTTTTTTGGAAAGGGGGAGAGCATCACCAAACTAATAATGTGAGAGGATGTTAATATAATAATAAATAAAACACTTTCAGTAGGAATGTAGAATGTAATATGCAGAAATGTGAACAAACAATGAAAAGTGTTGTGTTTATCAGAAAGGTCTCATTGGAGATTTAGGCCAGCAGGATGTCTGGTGTCAAGGTCACGTACATAAGCTAGTTCCTATATGTGAAGTTCAGAGAAGGTTGTATGTAGTACCAGTTAAACCTATGATAGCTATTATTATAAAACAGTTGTTGAAATTGTTCAGTTTGTAGGTACTGTCATGTTTTGCCACTGGGTGAGAAAAGTTTCTGGTATACGAGGGGGTACCTAAAAGAAACCAGAATTATTTTTTAAAAGCTATACATTTCCAATTTTTTACAAAACAACCTTATCCCCTTCAAAATACTCTCCATTACAACTAATACAGTTGTTCCACCGGTGCTTCCACTGTTCGAAACATTTTCTGAAGCCATCTTTAGAAATGGCTGACAGCTCCTCCCTCCTTTTTTCATGACCTCTCCAATGTTGTCAAATCAGTGTCCTTTCATTACCTCTTATCATGCATGGAAATAAGAAACAGTTGCACGGAACAAGGTCAGCTGAGTAAGGCAGATGGGACAGTGAAACCATGTCATTTTTAGCCAAAAACTGCCTAACAGAGACAGCTGTGCATGCAAGTGCATTGTCATTGTGGAAGAACCAGTCTCCTGTCCGTCAAAAATCGGGTCTTTTTTGACGAACACTGTTGCGTAATCTTCTTAAAACTTCCAAATAAAAAGTTTAATTGACGGTCTGATGTGGGAGAACAAACTCTGAATGAACTATGCCCTTGGAATCAATAATGGAAATGAGCATTGTTTTGATGTTTGATTTGACTTGACATTTTTTGGATGGGGTGACCATGACGTCTTCCATTGGCTTGAATGTTGCTTTGTTTCAGGGTCGTAACCATAGCACCATGACTCATCACCAGTAATGACCTCTGACAGAAAATATTGATCAAATTCAAGCTGTTGTTTCAAAGCACAACATTCTTTTTATTGTCAGTCAGTGCCCGAGGAACAAACTTGGTAGCAACCCTTTTCATTCCCAAATCTTTGGTTAAAATTCACTGAACCAAGCTCCAAGATAACGCACTAATCTCTGACAGTTGATTAATTGTTTGTCAACATTGAGAGCACAAGTTCTCAAAAATGACTTGGGCAGTTGATGGACAACCAGAATGAAATTTGTCATCAATCGAAATGTAGCCATTTTTAAACCGAGAGAACCACTCGTACACTTGAGTTTTTCCCATAGCCTCACCTTTGTAAGCTGTTTTCAACATTGTTTTCAGCAGCATTTTTACTGAGTAGAAAACAAAATTTCACAGCTACACATTGTTCACTTAAACTTGCCATCATCAAAAACGAAAAATAACAAAACAGAGCTAGCAAAAACAATCACTGCAGATTAACAGAAAAAGCCAGGTCAACAAAACATGCAACACTGCACTGACAATTAGTTGCACTATAAACACCTAGTGGCAGAAACACTTAATACACAAGCTCTGCCCACGAAACGCTATTCCGGTTATTTTTGGGTACCCCCCGTACACTATTTGCCTGTGTCTGATAGTAAGTGGTGAGGCCTATATATGAGCATGTACAGCAGAGGTATGTGAATTGATATATGAGATGTGTTGTGATGCATCGCAAGGATGGGAAAGATTTCCCCTATGTTCAGATTGGAATAGGTAAATAATGTTATACGTTTCACAGCAGAGTCTGTTGCATAGGGATTATCCATGTGGTGGTTTGGGAGAATTACAAGGTGAGTATTTGTGAACCAAGATGTACTTGAGGTTGGTTGGTTTGCTGAAGCATGTATGTGAGAGAGTGGGCATATTTTTGTGGAGAAGGGTGCAGATCCCCGGGAAGGAACATAAGAAGTCATGCCATGATGAATGATTAAGTTAATGGACTCCAGACCAGGCAAGAACTGTATCATGAAACCCTTAGTTTCAAGAGGTACAGTTGTGTGGTAGTTGTGTGGAGGATGGGTTGTAACATGGGAAATTTGTTTTTGACCTGAGAGTTTTGGGACAGAATCTTCATCAGAACAGATGCATCTTCTACAGCCGGCCAGGCTGTAAGAAAGGAAATTTTTCATGTGGGAGGGATGGCAGCTGCTGAAGTGATGAGAGGTATGAAGGTCCCCATTCCATAAGGAAATGTCAACATTAGGAAAGGTGTGGGACTAAGTCCAGGAAAAGTTGATTATCAATTTTTTAGGGAGTGGAGGAAGTCTAGTATATGATTTTCTTTGTGGGTCCAGGTCATAAAAACATCGTCTATGTATATGAACTACACAGGAGGTTTGATTGGGATTTTGTTTAGAAATTTTTGTTCCAGAGGTTCCAGGAACAGGTTGCATCAGCCATGCAGGTACCCATGGCAGTGTCACACATCTGGTGGTAAACTTGGGTGTTGAAGGAAAAGAAGTTTTTTGACAAAATAAGTAGTGTCAACGAGAGGAGGAAGGACATGCTGGGGGGGGGGGGGGGTGTTTAGGAGGTATCACATTACCAGGATATGTTCCATGGTACTGAGGCTCTGCCAGTAGCGGACATTAGTGCACAATAACACGTCATATATGGAGACAAGTAAGGAATCTGGTGGTAGAGAGGGGATTGTGGAAAGAGACTCGAAGGCAGGTTCTGAACAAATGTTGGAGATATCAACACACAATAGCTGAAATCCTTTCAGTGGGCAATCTAAACACCACAACTGTAGGTCGCTGAGGGTTGCCAGGCTTGTGAATCTTGGGAAGAAGGTAAAACAAGATGGGGGTACAGAGATTCTTTGGAGTATGGAGGGACAAGGAATTGGTTGAAAGGTCTTATAAGGGATGCTAGAGGTCAAGGTGAGGGCATACTTCTTTGCAAATTGGGCTAGTAGGTTCTGTAGGACGATACATGCTGGTGTCAAAGAGCTGTCACAGAGCCTCAGTTTCATAGTCACCGAGGTTCATGGGTATGGTTGTTGAGCCTTTGTTGGCCGGGAGGATGATGATGTTCTCATTCTTCGACAGTTCTCGCTTAGCCCAGGTTTCAATATTATAATAATATAATCTCACGTTAAATAGTTTGGCGATGCTCCCCCACTTTCAATGATACTATATTTCCAGAATTATTGATTGAGTACTGGCTCGCCCCCTCCACTACCACCCCTGACACCCAGGCCATGCTACCCAGGTTCCCAATTCACCCAGTGAGTGATGATACCATCACATCTGACACCTGCAAAGTGTCTCTTCTACTTACAAGAAAAAGGTTCAACACTGAAATGCTGCAATAGAAGTGTTCATTGTTCCAACGCCGTCATTTATGGTAAGTGTTAGTTTTTATTTCCTTATGCATATAATGACTGGACAGAGTAAAATTCAATGTTTGTAATCCTCGCCTATTAGTTCCTTTCGGTGCCACCAATAGCAATGCTGTCTGTTTGTGTGGAAATGACGCCGCCTCAGGAGAGATTGTTCGACAAAAACTAGTGATTTTTCTGATACATCTGCACCCATCTTCTATGAATTTCTTATGCCAATCGCATTGAACCTATAATAGAATAAACACTGCAGATCAAACAATAGATTCACTTTTTGCATGCTGTAGCACAAAAAAACAACTCCTGTGACGCTGCCTTTTCAATAAAAACTGACAACAGCGCCATTGGCAGCAAATGGAACTAATAGGCAGGGGTTACAAAATTTGAACCTCCCTCTATCCAATGATCTATTTGTATCTTTTATAGTTTGTGAGAAATAAAAATGCAAATTATGCTCCTTTTTTTACGCAACATTGTGTATATACAAGGTTAGTCTATAAAATTCAGTAAATATTATATATATATATATATATATATATACTAGCTGACCCGGCAAACGTTGTTTTGCCATATAAATAACTTTCAAGTAATTTATAGTGTATACAAAAAATAGCTTACTTATTGTAAGTATGTATGTATGTAAGAATGTGTATATTGTATGTATGTAAGAATGTGGTATATGCCTGAAATAGGCATGGAGCGCTGTGAACGATGAGGGAATATAAAAATAACAAAACGTCTACATTTTTTGCCGCTAAAATTGCTCTTTCTGCAAGCCACTCATGATTTATGTACTGTGTGTGTACATCGGGAAATATTTGTTCAATGAGAGTATCTTGCGAATCAGCGATTGTGAAGAAATCGGTCGGTAATTTTACGTATCCAGTTTCATCTATAGCAACTTTTCCATCACCGATATCTAAGAGTTGTTTTGAAAATGTTCCAGCTGATGGATCTTGAAGCATTTGAACGCGCATATTTACTTTTAGCTGTAATTTTTCAACATTACGCCACAATGGAGATGATTTTAAGCAAGCGTTGTACTCATCAGCGTATGTTGAACGTGGAATGACTGGAAGTGTTTGTCTGAAATCACCTGAAAGGACCAATAGAGTTCCGCCAAATAGTTTGTTGTTGTTTTTAATATCTTTCAATGTCCTGTTCAACGCCTCAAGCGAATGTTTGTGTGCCATAGTACATTCATCCCAGATGATAATTTTACACCGTTTCAGCACGGTGGCCATGGACGATTGTTTCTTAATGTTGCATACTGCGTCAGGGTTATTCTGAATATTTAGTGGCAGCTTAAATACTGAATGAGCTGTTCTGCCTCCATCCAATAAAGTTGCTGCAATGCCCGATGATGCAACGGCCAATGTGATGCCATTATTTGATCGTATTGCAGCAAGAATTATCGAAATAACGAATGTTTTGCCAGTTCCACCCGGTGCATCCAAAAAGAATTACTAAAATGGCTATTAAAAAATAAGGGTTGATCGTAGAAGGGTGAAAATTTAGGATTGTATGTATTTTTGTATGTTGTATCATAAAAAAATAAAAAATAAAAATTTTGTCTAAAAAATAAAAAAAAAATTTAGGGGTGGACTACCCTTAACATTTAGGGGGATGAAAAATAGATGTTTGCCGATTCTCAGACGGCCAATGCGATGCCATTATTTGATCGTATTTCAGCAAGAATTATCGAAATAACGAATGTTTTGCCAGTTCCACCCGGTGCATCCAAAAAGAATTACTAAAATGGCTATTAAAAAATAAGGGTTGATCGTAGAAGGGTGAAAATTTATGATTGTATGTATTTTTGTATGTTGTATCATAAAAAAATAAAAAATAAAAATTTTGTCTAAAAAATAAAAATAAAAATTTAGGGGTGGACTACCCTTAACATTTAGGGGGATGAAAAATAGATGTTTGCCGATTCTCAGACCTACTTAATATACTCACAAAATTTCATGAGAATCGGTCAAGCCGTTTCGGAGGAGTATGGGAACGAAAATTGTGACATGAGAATTTTATATATAAGATATATACGAGGTGTGTTAGAAAAGTAATGAGACTGATTTCGTACTAACCAAAGTTTTTATTATTTTCAAACAACAATGTTATCCCCTTCAAAGTAGTTCCCTTGGGCAGCTATACATCGGCGGAGTCGTGATTCCCACTCTTGGTAGCAGCGCTGGAAGTCTTCAATTGGTATGGCTTTTAACTGGTCGGTCACAGTCTTTTGAATGTTCTCTAGAGTTCCAAAATGACGTCCTTTTAGGACATGTTTCAATTTCGGGAAGAGGAAAAAGTCACAAGGACTTAAATCAGGTGAATAGGGGGGTTGAGGAACAACAGTAATGCATTTCGAGGTCAAAAATTCACGGATGAAAATGGCCGTGTGACACGGAGCATTGTCATGATGAAGCATCCACTTGTCTGCAATTTCTGGTCTCACACGGATCACTCTTTTCCTCAACTTTTCAAGGACACTGATCATCCTTATTGTTAAACGACGGTCTGATCTCACAAGAGCCCTCACACGATTAATGTTTTCGTCAGTTTTTGAAGTTGAAGGTCTCCCTGAGCGAGGTTCATCTTCAAAATGTTCTCGGCCTTCCAAAAATGATTTGTGCCAGCGGAAAACTTGTGCTCTCGATAAGCACTGTTCCCCATAGGACTGTTTCAACTTTACAAAAGTCACACTCACGGATTCACCAAGTTTAACACAAAACTTTATCGCACAACGTTGCTCTAAATTCCGATGCTCCATTTCTGTGACGCACAATGAAAACACAACTTTATTAATGGCGCTGTCAAAACTAATGTGTTAACTGTATGGAGTTGTAACTCAGACTGAGGAAGTGGAAGGGATCAACAATCAGATTTAGCATCAGCCAGTAGACACAACAATGCCAGATCTCCCGCAGTGTTGCCAATCTCATTACTTTTCTAACAAACCTCGTATATATGTGTGTGTGTGTGTTTTCCAATATTTCACTTTTCAGCCACCAGTATCTAGCACAGATCACTGGTGTTTGTGTGTGGAAGTAGCATGGAGTTTACTGTCATGCACAACGTTGGCCGAATGCCAATAGCTGTGGGGATGTGGGAGATATGATGATTAAAGTTGGTCAATGCAGGGCATTTTCATATTTCGACCAAAAATTTGTATCTCCTTACACTTCTCTTTCCTGCCACAACTACATAGCATAGATCATTGGTGTTTGTGTGTGGTAGTAGAATCGTGTCTCCTGTCATGCACTATGATTGTCAAATGTCGGTAGCTATGGGTGTGTGGGAGTTATGGGGGTTGAAAGTGGCCGACCTGCAGCAATTTCATATTTCTGCCAAAGACGCATGTGTCTTGATGTATCACTTTTCAGCGAAAACTATCTATCCCAGATCACTGGCGTTTGTGTGTGGTAGTAACACAGAGTCACCTTTCGATCACACCATTGGCCAAATTTCAATAACTTTGGGAGTGTGGGAGAAATGGTGGTTGAAAGTGGTCGCTCAAGGATGTTTTCGTATTTCGTCCAAAGACGTGTGTCCATAAATTTTACTTTGCTGCCTGAACTACATAGCGCAGATGACTGGCATTTGTGTTTGGTAATAGCATCGAGTCTCCCATCGTGCACTATGGTTGTTAGATGTCGGTAGCTGTCAATCCAAATTCTTTACAAAAAAGAACCAGCTAGTAAATTAATAAAAACACAATAAAAGAATGCCCATTAGAGATTAGCCTTCAAAGTAGTTGCCACAAGACACAATACACTTTTGACAATGATTGTATAGCTTTTGGAAGTTGTCAGAAAAGTTTTGTTTGGAACAGTTTTTAGAATAGCCATCACACTCTCCAGAATCTTCTTGATATGAGCAAACCATGATCTCTTCAAGATCCCCCTAAGTCGAGGGATCCAAAAAAAGTCAGCAGAAGCAAGATCTGGAGAGTGGATGGGTGATGCAAAACAGTTATGCCAACCTGAGCCAAAAATTGGCATACAAGGATGCCTCAATGTGATGGTACATTTTCATGCAATAACGTTCAATTTCAGTCATGGATCACCTATGACCTAATGCACCTGATGCACTGCAACAAACAATTAAGAACCTCCAGGCAGAATGTGGCATTCAATGTTTAGCCAGCAAAGACGAATTCTCTATGATTGCTCTTTTTCAAAAAATGTGATCAGCATTGTCTTTACCTTGAATTTTGCACCATGCTCTGTTTATTGTGGGGAAGTACATGACCGCCATTCCACTAATTACCTTTTGTTTCAGCTTGTACTGGTAACACCAAGGGAAAAATAAGGTTATATGAAATGCCCCTACAAATTTAAACTTGTCCTACAAAGCTGCAATAAGTTAAATTTTCCAAAACCCAAAAAAACTAAAGTTCCCTCTTTTTTACTCTATCCTGGAAGATTGCTTTAATTCATTTCTTATTCACTCAACAAAAATTCACAAAATTCCTTCTGCTTGTACTCAAAAAATTGTCAACAGTTGGAAAAATTGAAATAACATATAAAATTCTAACAAAATCTCTAATACCTGGTACTAGAGGTGGGCAAAGTGATTCACTAAAAAGAGCGGTTGTTCATTTGATCACTCAATGAAAAGAACTAGTTCTTTTGAAACGTTCACTTGCTCAGTAGCTCAGTTTTATTTGAGACCCTTTTTTTTAGGTCTCACCCCTCACAATCCGGTTATACCCCTACTTTCCATTGGAAATACTGCCTTATGTCAACTTCAATAGAAATAGACTTTTTTTTTAGCTCTGCAGTCCACAAAACCCACGATCTTCGGAATCAACTGATTCACCTATAGTGCGCTCCACGAACGATGGCGGCCCAGTTTAGCGAGGCTCTGCGCATGTACGTCATCACTCTGCCAGTAGCCAATCACATTCAGTAACAATCCAGCGCCTGTCGTGGTAACACGAGTGTCGAATGCGATGTTTTTGTGAAGTAGACGGTTGTAAATCAGTGAGCATTGCAATAATTCCTATTCTAAATAATGGAAGATGAGCAGCATAAGCGTAAGGTTCTGCATAGTCAAAGCAAAAACCAAGTTTTTAAAGTATATAAGCATTTTAAGCGCGAAGCAGACGCGAGAGGGCCGATCTGCGACGTTGCCAAAGCTCAAGAGAGAACTGCTAAAGCGTATGACACTAGCCTTAGAACTGTACTGCTAATAGTTAAACGCGGCAGCATCGGATATTCTACGTCAGTCCTGTTTCTCTCTCTCTCTGCGTGACCCGCCATCGTTCGTGGAGCGGACTATAGAAGAACTACCGTTCACTTTTTACAACATATTACATCGTACATTTTTAAAGAAATACTATGACATAGAAAAATTGTGCAATCATACAAACATTGTGTATGTGTATCAAAAATAAGAAAATATATAAAAAAAGTGAACGTTTTAGTACACACAGAGAGAGAGAGAGAGTAAATTCTTGAAATAATATTAATCTCATATGGTTTTGTGTGTTCACTAAGACTTATTTCACTCAAAAGTGTCAATTTTCATTCAGATTATTGCACTTTAAGAGTCCTTTCTCGTTAATATTACTTCTACAAACATGTCGAAAATCATTAATTCTTTACATCTGAAGATGAGAAAAAGTATGAAACAAATAAATTTCCAAGTCCTGTCACAGTCGCCACGTCGAAGGAAAATATATAGCTGAGGGGGTTATGCTACAGATGATTTTGAACTATGATCGTGCCTGGTACCTCATAAGCTTCAAAGGGCAACCAAAATATTGATTTCACCCCAATGTATGTTTAGAAAAGATAATACTGTAGACATCTTGATTGTTTAAAAGTTTGTATTTTTAAGAATAAGTTCTTTTTCACTTGTCAGTTCGAAAATTTTAGAAAAGGCAATGAACTTCAGATCAAAAAATGTGATGATTGCAGATTAGGCACACTCAAGGTAGCAAACATCCTTTACCCCCCATTATTATTGAAAATTATTATTACTGAAGAAAGTTCTATTTTATGCTGGCATGTTACAACTACTTAGAAAATTCCCCGCACTACATCACTCCACCTGAGTCGCAAATGTCCGCCCTGTTCAACAATCAACCAAAAACTGCCCTTTTCCTTGTTTATGTCTGCTCTTTTATTCACCTGGCCTGTGATGATGTAAAAGCGACCTTTGATCAGACAGAGGATCCTATTTTTTCTCAAATCACACTGGAATTTTTTTACAGGTTAAAGCCCACAATTTAAACATTATTTTATCTCATGACAACTTTTCTCCTAAAAGCTATAGTTTCTTTAGATATAAAATTTCAAGGTTAAAAATTCCTAAAATTATGACTGCTCTAAAAATTCTTAATCAGTTGGGCTAATTTTGGTATCAAAATAAACTATAAAAATTTCTCTAATTTCTGACACGTGTTACATTACTGTGCTTATAGTGGTTCATAGTAAAAACAAAATTTTCCTGATATGATGCAATCTTTACCAAACATGAATATTAAAAATCTCGAGAACTACAGCTTCTATGGAACTGAAATAAATAGATGACCCATGTGAAAATTTCGCAAATAAAATATGATGAATAGTGAGGTTGAATACTTCTTCTTCTTCTGGTCCCTATCTGTTCCGGATGTCAGCAACCATCTTGGCTGCCGACATCCAGAACGGATAGGGACCAGAAGGAGAACAAGCATTCAACCTCACTATTCATTGTATTTTATAATTGTAATATAATGAAAAGTAGAACCACAGTTTTGTAGCAAATATTTATTTGTTTAGTGTAACAGATGCACATCAAAATACTTACAACATATTACAAAACAGTTAGGAAAATTTAAAACACACTGCATGAACAGCAAACTGTCACTGACCTTAACAGAACACAACCACCCTGAACAAAATGCACACGGCATATCAACATCTCTGTGGTATGTGTTGTTGTGCGAATAAAATGTTTACATTTGAAATGTATAGAAAACAAAAATGTTTCCATAGCAGAAAAAAATAGCAGGAAAGCTACTGATTGTATAAAAAACAGTTTATTGATATCTCTGTGATATCTGCTGCTGCAATCTATGGACTTGGCTCTGAACCATCTAATACAAGCAACCACTTTCAGAATCAAATTCTGAAAAATTCTTTCTTATGATTTTACCTAATTGGAGACCTTAATCATTAAAACGATATGTCATTTATCCATTTCGGTTAGGTATTGAAAGAGGTAAATGACTCGTAGTAATAATAATAATAAAAACAACACATTGCAGAAATAATATTGATAATTTTTCCTTTTAAGGGTCAAATTCCAAAAAAAAAATCTTTTATAGAATATAGTGTGACCAAAGCAGACACCTTGGTCTTTAAAATGATACCTCATTTATCGGTTTTGGTTAGGTATCAAGGGTGATAAGTGGCTCATGACAGAAAAATGCGTTGTAGAAATATTAATACTTTTGCCCTTTTAGGGTCGAATATTCAAAAATTCCTGTCTTAAAATATTGTGTAATGGAACTAAGACCTTACGATGATATCACTCTTTAAAATGATACTTCATTTATCAATCTTGTTTAATTATCAAGGGAGATAAATAACTCGAGACACAAAACAACACATTTTAGAAATACCTGTATTTTTGCCCTTTAAGGGTTAAATTCAGAACAAATTTATTATTAAAACATAACGTGACCGTAGCGGAGACCTTAATCTTTGGAATGATACCTCATTTATCTATTTCGGTTATATATTAACATAGATAAATGGCTCGTGATACAAAAATGCGTTGAAGAACCATTGGTACTTTATCTCTTTAAGGGTTGAAATCCAAAAAAAAATTCTTAATATATGATGTCACCAAAGCAGAGACGTTACTCTTCATAATCCTACTTCATTTATCGATTTCGGGTAGGTATCTAGGGAGATAAATGGCTTGAGACACAAAAAACGGATTTTAGAAATACCAATATTTTTGCCCTTTAAGGGTTCAATTCAGAAAAATTCATTTCTTAAAATATGATGTGACCACAGCGGAAACCTTAATTTTTAGAATGATACCCCATTTATCTATTTCAGTTAGATGTTAATGGAGTTAAATGGCTTCACCAAAGCTGAGACATTAATCTTCATAATCCTACTTCATTTATCAATTTCGTTAAGATATCCAAGGAGATAAATGGATTGAGACACAAAACAAAAATTTTGGAAATATTGACATTTTTGCCCTTTAAGGGTAGAATTACGTAAAATTCCTTTCTTAAAATATAATGTGACCACAACAGAGACTTGATCTTTAATATGATATCTCATTTATTTATATTAGCCAGATATAAAGGGAGATAAATGGCTCATGACACAAAAGCGCGTTGCAAAAATATTGATACTTTCGCCCTTTAAGGGTCAAACTCTGAAAAATTCCTGTCTTAATATATGATGTCACCAAAGCGGAGATCTTAATCTTTAAAATGATACTTCATTATGCGATTTCAAATAAGTATGCAGTGAGATAAATGACTCGTAACACAAAGAACAGCATTTTAGAAATTGACATTTTTGTCCTTAAAGTGTCGAATTCCAAAAAATTCCTTTCTTAAAATATGATGTAACTGAAGTGGAGACCATAAGCTTTGAAATGACACCTCATTCATGATTTCGGTTAAGTATGAAGGGAGATAATGGCTTGTGATACCAAAAAAAAACACCGAATAGAAATAATATGTATGATTTTCTTTCACCAAAATTCTACTATGTACTGGTAACTTTAATTCGTCCCAAAAACATTGTCTTCCTTGACTTTGCTTAATTTTAGTCAAACCAATTGTCTGGCATTGTTTCGTTGTCTGTTGTCGACCTTGCGGCTAAGCGCCATCTTGCCATGAACTGCAAATTTAACTTTTAATGCCTAAATATTGTTGGAATCAACAAAGAGTAGATATTCTTCATCAGTAAAATTTAATCTTCAATATGGATGTACTCATTACACCGTCAGGAACATAATTCCACTAATTTTCTAAATTGTTAAACTTGTAAATATCTGGGTTTTTTCATCTAAAATACCTTCTCATTTATTCTAATTTTTCATCTATTGTGCACCTTTGAAGCTGGACCCTTTGATGTATAAATCATGACCGTAGCTTGGAAATTAAGGCTGATATTATTATTATTATTATTTTAAAAAAACTTATTTTGATGAACTTCTCACAAATTTTCTAATAGTGCTTAATTTTGCAAATAACTACTTAACAAAACTTTCCAGAGCATAAGTGTGATACCTTAAATTGATCATGACTATTTTATATCTCTGAGAGTAAATGTAGCCAAATTGCTTACATAAAAATAAATCCTTTAGTAAAATTTTTCTTCTTTCTCGTATGATTGAATTCTTCAACTTAACATACTTTTTGACTCTACAAATGCTGGAAAATGTTTCTAAAAGTGTTTTGCTATTAACATTACACTTATTATTTCTGAAGATATATCTGAAAAAATAAGGTTATATGACAACTTGTCCTCTGCAACTACGACATTCAGAAAGAACAGATCCTGGTGATACCTGTATATGTCAAAATCGCCACTGGTTTCAATATGTCTTGCTTTTTGCTCATCTGTTAGAATATGCAGCACAAATCATGAATTAATCTTGTGTAAACCCAAATGATGGCTCCTACTGTCTTTGCTAGTTCCCAATAGGGTATTTGACTACTTCTTGAAAATTGTTTTAAATTGTTTATTGGTACACCTTATTCACCAAGTGAAGAGATTTTTTGACGAAAGTGCATTATTTTGTGTAAAATTCAAAGTTAAAATTTAAAGAATTTAAAAGCCCGCCAAAACACTCCTTCGTTGCCTGCCGCGTGCAACGACAGTCGTGACATCACATGTCTGTAAACGCTGCAACTGCGAATGGAGCATTTCCTATTACCCCAGTTTTCAACTATTTTTATTGTTTGTTGCTGGTTATTTCTTGTTATTAATGAAAGTTCGTTTTGAATATAAAATCAAAAACAATTTGTAAAAGCCTACAGTGGAAAAATATTGAAAGTAGACACCTTATTTATGGGGCTAGCTATAGAAGCAACCACTGAGTTTTATTCTGTGGAGCTTAAAAATGTAACAACTTCAATTTGATATTGTGACAAAGTCACTTACGATTTTCTGTGAAGCTCATTTACACCGCAATTTCGTAGAGTTAAATGAAATATGTTGTTTAAGGCAAGAATTATTAGGGTCAGGGTCCTAAGTTTCGATCCTCATTTCGGAATATGTTCAATTTGTTTTCTTTTGTCATTTTATTTGGATACTAGTTACTGTTGGTTGCATCACATAATCATTTTTTCCCCAAAAATCCACCAAAACAACAATTTAACTTTTCTTTTTTCTGAAGGCTTCACAACTTTTTGGATAACAAGCAAATTACAACCATTTGAAACAACCAAAGAAGATTTCAAAAAGGAAATTGGATGTTACTTGCACACCGAAAAACAAGTTTAAAAAAAAATGCAAATTACTTGCACATTAAAAGTAAATACCGCCTAAATAAATGCATTTATGTCAGGAAGGTAACCTGCAGTTGTATCATCATGTAAAAATTCCAACAAATGGGACACAAAGCGTTCCGCAACTGTTGCAAGATTAGTGTGAAATTTGTACATCTCACTTCTAAAATAAATTCCATTATTAACCACCGAGCACCTGTATTTTTGCATGATATTCTATCTCTGGTAAGTTTACAAATTAAAAGTTTTCATGAATGGTAGCAATTTGTTTCAAATGCTTCATGACGCTTAGCAACTATTATGAATTCTTCAAATAAAATCATGGTAGTGCAAAAAAACAGGAAACAAAAACGGAAAAAATGCACGCAAAAAATATTATCCCAACCAAGGTTCAAACGTAGGACGTTCTGAATACCATTACCACTCTTCAATCACACAGCTATCAGGACACTACTTCTTAATTGCTTCTCTTTATGTTAATGGTAAACACTTCACAGTTTCTTCATGTGAGATGAAGTGAAATGAGGTAGGTAAATGAATAAACAAACAAATTCAGTTTCGCTGACAAAAAAATTCTCATTTATCTGTCATATTTTATCTGCAATTAAGAAAAATGGCCCACAACAACCAGTTGTTCCGAGCGGTTAACACTCTGGCCTCGCATCCGGGAGGACGCCGCACATGGTGATATTTTCTAATTCTAGAGGGACAAAATCTAATGGGTCCACAAATCTACAGAAAATAGTTTACAACCAGCACATTCTTACTGTACTAACGGCTATGAGATTGGGACACTAAATGAATTTATGAAAGGAAACATTAGAACGACAAAACAAGCTACGGAAAGGTCAACGCTAAGTTTAACTAGAAAATACAAGAAGAGAGCAACTGACATTAAATTAGTCACAAAAGACACAGAAGACAGCCTCCTTGAAGTGGCAGTGGGCCAGCCATATTGCTCACAGGAAAGACAAATGATCGATAAAAACAGTGATAGACTGGAGCCGAGATACAATCTGAGACCGAGAAGTCTACCAGACTGATGGATCAATGACATATGCAGGGTTGCTGGAGTTAACTAGCAGAGGATCACCCAGATCATTCAATCTGGAGAAGACTGCTCAAGTTCTACGTTCCCAACCTGGGAAGGAGGGGAGGGAGGAGAGAGACAGTGTGTGAGGTAGCTTAGCCATCCACGTGGACAATACTCTACACGGTTTCAAGTACTATGTCTCCTTCTCCACCACCTCTTAGATTTGAAAACCTCTGTTGTAACATCACATACTTAGTGAGTTTCCTCTGAGATGTCATTGTTAGTACTGAAAAGGCAAACTTTTGTGAGAAGGGAGGCATGGTACGTAAAACTTTAGAAAATCCTTACTTTACATGAACTCATAACTTTAAAAATCCACATCATTTAATAATTGAACTGGCTGAAAATGATATATATATATATATATATATTATTATTAAAAATATCATTAAGTCAATTAGTATTATAAATCAGTTTTCTGTTATTCTACCATTTTCACAAACAATATAACATTAAATTTGCGTTGTTTTTCAACATGAAATTCAGTAGGCAGTAGCAACACTGAGTAGTAACCCATTAATTCGTTTGGACAACCATTCTTGTAAAGTAAATTACAAAACTCAAGGAAATGTTATTTTTGTGAAAACATTAGTAGTCAGGTAATCTTCAGACTGTTTTTCTTTCCAAATTTTGAATAAAACTATTAAATAGCTACTCACCTGGCAATGTCCACACCAAGGAGCAAAAAATTTTACAAAATGCTTTCCTCTGGCTACGTGATTGTCAAAAGTTTCTTCTGTTAATTCAACTAGGCCACTAACTGGGGCAGGGATTTTTGGTTCATCCTCAACATCCTGTAACACAAATTGTATATGCACCTGTCAGACATGAAGGTAAGGAAATTTATCATCAGGTATTAACCATCAATAGGAATTATCTCAACTAAGAAATTGTTAAAATGTTAGTGAATAGTACACACTAAACATGCATCCACACTACACATTTATATCCACACTTTGTAAGGACACCGAGCCAATATATTTTTTTTAATATTTTTATTTATAATGCATTCCATGTTTAATTTTTTGACACTCCTTAATTTTTTTATGGAGGTGTAATACAAATTGCTTTGTTAAAATATCAAAAATGAAGTATTTAGTTTAAAATAGTGAATGACTCTGAGGGTCTTTGCAAAGAGAGGTGTAAGAGAGAGTGAATATCTTAGAGAGAGGGAGTCCACTAGAAGGAGTAATGACGGGTAGATAGTGTGTTGGTACCTCACTTGCACAAAGAATGATTAATTTGTGAAGTATTCAATACGACAGTTACAGAGTTGCCTGAACATAAGATTTCTGAAGGAAAGTCTTGCAAGAAGTGAATATAAATAAAGCAATATAAGTTTAAATAATTGAGTGCAGTGTTGCAAATTAATTGTTATTGTCAGAGTCCTTTATTCCACTTCTCGTGTACAATTTAATGGAATTCAGACAGGGTGGAACTAATTTTACGAAAGAAAAAGAAACACGAGGCCAGGTGTACTTATACAAGGCAAATGTGTTGAGCACATGTACCAGGAAAAACTTATAACTTAACAAACCATGCTTGCTGTAATAAGAGCAGTATCAGACTAGCATTGCTAAAAATAGTCCTTGTGTAGTAATTCTTTACGCTCTTGCGGCAAGAGAAACCATTGATATATCTATACTCAGATTATTGGAAAAAGTATTAGAAAGTAGTTGTATGCCTCATCCTTTTTTTTTTTTTTGCTGTCATCAGTCTCTTAACTGATTTGATGCCATTTTCCATTCTTGCGGCAACCTCTTCATCTCAACATACCCCTTACAACCCACGTTCTCTGCCTCATATATTATAATCTCTGTCTTCCTCCACAGTTCTTACCTTCGACTGTTCCCTCCACTAATAAATTACCCAACCCTGCACGTCTCAAAACATGACCTACCGTCCTGTCTCTTCTCTCTGTAAGTCTCTTCCACAAACTCCTTTCCTCACCCATCAAAAAATGGTAACTAATTACCATTAATTCAGAAGAAATACAGGAACTTGGACTTTGTGACAGCTTTTTAATAGTGACATTATTTTTCATGAGATCATGCCAATTTCATGTTTCCATGTGGAATGCACTTTCCATAACACAACCTTAATTTCTGATCAGATGGATGAGAATATTCTGAATATCAGAAACAACAAATTACTTCTCAACTGCAACTTTTCGATCATGTTAAAACATTTAGACAAACAAAACTTCCTAACACCCATTAGTCAAATGACACTGGTTTACACATTATAAAACATATCTTCACCCTGACCAGTGTCAAAATTAAAAAATCCATAAAACTTCTTAGTGAAAATTATTACAGAATTACTACAAAGAAAATTTATACATCAAATCCACACCTGTGTAGCACGGCCCAATTGCTCATTTATGAAAGCAGATAGTGTCTGAAAATCTCTCGTGCCTCTAAATTTGACTCCTTCATTCTCACCAGTCTTGAAGAACTTGAGCCTACAAAAAAAATACATTTTGGAATACTAGACATTATTACAAATGTAAAAAAATTATGCTTTTTTCTTATACTCGTGTCTCCTAAACACAAAATAATATAGGCAGGAGGCTTAGTTGTCACCAAAAAAAGTAAAAAATTACACTTTTCAATCTATCAAGCAAGTTAAAATTAGTGGTGATAAAATTGTTAAGAAATAGTCTTTAATCAAGGTATAATAGTAGCTCGACAGGATTAATAAGTTGTGAAAAGAATCCTTACATTATAATCTTTTCTTTTTTTTAACGTCTGTTCTTACTCATTTTCGAAAAATTACTTAACCACTCTATTATTTTGTTTAATCATTTCCTTCATAAAAATTGTTATTAATTTTGTCTGTGGATCACACGAAAAAAGTGAATCATAAAAAAGTTACAGCTATTTGAACTTTATGTATAATACTGCTTGATTCAGGAGAGTTATCTACTTTATATGCTAAATTTTTTAAAGTCTTCCTATAAAAAACTGACTCATTCATTAAAGGAATCAAAGTGATGTGACATCATCTGGTCATTAAAAGTACAGCCATCTCAGAGATGTTGACCACTCGACTCAAGTTTTGTAAGGGAGCAACCAAATTTATGTTTTTTACCTAGCAAAATTTCAAATTTTTGTATAAAGTGTTTTGTGCTTTTTATTTATCTTTGTACAGTGTGCTATCGTTTTTTTTTACAATAGAATATTGTTTCACACAGAGTGAAAAGACCAACATTTATTATTGTTAAAAGCAATGCTGAAGCTGATCTTAAAGGGAACCAACGCCAGTGATATATGCATCCCTTGCCGACTCCGAGGCATCAATCAACTATTTCAAGGAGGACTACTGAAAATCAGTCACTGTGGACTGAAACTCAAGTCCTTGATTTAGTGTGACATGATAATAAGCATAAGAACAATAGCTTATCATTTCTTTGTAAGTCTTCTGTCAGTGTAGAGAGTATTAAAACTTTAAGAGATTGCCAGGCGGCAAGGCTGCATGGGGGTTAAACAACACTTTCACCTGAACTGTGAACAATTAAGTTCATGACCATGTGTAGCCTTCTGGTACCGGTACCTATAATATTAAATAGATTGGCCACCACGCATTCGTATTAAACCCCAAATGCGAAGAGTAATTGAAATAAAGTCACTTGACACAGATTCAGGGTAACACAATACTTATATTCTTGATAATAGTTCATTCGTACATTGTCGGTACCAGATACATGAATAAAGCATCGAACAAAAGTTTCTTTGAAGATTACAGGTTAAGTACATTCACACAAGAAGACAAAAACTTACAAAGTCCCCCTAACATTAGTGAGTATTACGGCATGTTGGAATTTGCCTAAACCGCTACCGCGCGATCACTTTCCGGAGAAAGAATGAGACCAGAGTGAGACAATCTGAGCTCACTGCAAGATCTTTTATAGACTTCTCAGAGCCTATGATATCAGCAAATTTTTCTTTAGTTAATATCTCCAAAAGTACTAAATAGTTTAACTTGAAATTTTTACAAGGACTTTCTATTATCATGATCTACCCGTTTTAATTTAATTTAACATTCAAAAAGGTTTCTATAATCTTAAAATTGAAGTCATCATGTGACCAACTTGGCGGAATTTTTACGCACTTCAGCAACAATCCGCGACAATCTATCTTTAAAAACTTAATTATTCTGACAAATGCTTATACTTTTTACCGAAACCATTATATGTTCGTAATCGTCCCAATTTGGGCTATCTACTGATATAAATTTCAAATTAATATTCCTTTTAGTTAAAAAGTTCATTTTTTCTCTTAATTAAAACTGCTAATTAAACTTAGACAAATTATTTAATTTTACTACCAAAATATCAGGAACAATGCTGACTGACTATAGCTGGTGATAAAAGTACAGCTGTAGCTTTACTCGATTCAAAGATATTTCAAATCTTAGATTTTTACTTTTCTGATTGCGTATTTCAAAACGTGAACAAACCGGAAATCTCTTAAAATAAATGTCTCCCGATATAATAAATACACTTTAGAATGATTCTAATGATGAGTTTTAACTGTGGAATTAAATACAGGGAAATTCCTTCAAGTTGACAATTACTCTTCTCGAAATTTCTAAGTCCAGAATAAGCGACTTCACAATTGATCTATAGAATACTTTACTGCTGGGGATAGCTAGTGGGAGTGTTTTTGGTGAACTAAAGGGTACCTAGCAACATATGTCCTTACCACTGCCAACTGGTAAGTCACTGAGATTAGAATTTGTAGATTTAATGATGTATCACACAATGTTAATGCACTACGTTAATTTCTTGGACCAAATTACCATTTACAAAATGTGAGTATTTAACATCAACGATTCACCGATTTTGGCCAATGAAAACACTAAAGCTACTTGACCCCATGCAACTCAACACTAATTCACAAAAACATTTGGGTAGGTGCAATTAAAAATCCATTAATATGGCCTCACCACCATCACCTTCAGCCGCTGCCAATCACTGGCAAGGTCTGCTTGGAACTTCAACATTTCCTGTCCAACAACCAGCTCTCTTCTTCTACCATCAGCCAATTTCCTCCTCTTTCTTCAAGACACACACATTCATCCCTAGGACTTCCTCTGGGACTCTTTCCTTTCATTTCCATGGCCAGAATTTTCCTTGGTATATTCTCTCCATTCTCACATGGCCAAAACACTGCAACCTTGATAACTCTTGACTGCTCCCTTACTCTTCTGTGGCTCAGCCCTATTACATACCAGACTTCTACAAATTGTAAAAAAATTTGTCTGCATATCTTCCTCTTTCATTTATCTCCATCCTGTTTTCTCCATTTTCTTCGATCCAGTTTTCCAAAAATTTGAAACATTTCACTTTATTCAATTGCTATACTCCAAGTGATATGCCTTGTAGCGGCCCACCTTTTTTTTTTTTTTTTTTTTTTTTTAGCGAATTAAGGGGATATAAGATTTTGAAAAGTATTACAGCAAGCTAGGCCAGTTGCGACAGTTGCAGCACAAGGAATGTGAATACTCAGGAGTTAGTAACAGTGAGCAAATCACGACATCATTCTGCTAGGGATGATTGTATCAATTGACTCAGTGGTTGGCCAGTAAATCTTCCCACCAGCTGCAATGGAGTGGGGGGAGTAATGATCTAAACTGGAATGCAGAGAGCACAGAGGGTCGATCTGGCAGGGCGCAACTGGTAGTCTTCGAGGCAAGCTAGGTGGTAGTCACAGTGGCAACCGAAGATGGGAGCAGTTTATGCCAAGAGTAACCACTTCATTAATGAAGGTGGGAATGAACAAGCTCAGTCAAAGTTAGCATTGGGGATGGTTGAATATAATAGTAGCTCACGGGAGGTCGAGCTCCAGCATTAGTTGCACGGGTGACTGACCTGGCTGTAACAAGGGTAACTAGGAAGCAATGGGTTATTCTAGAGTTGTCACATACTATTGTTAATAAATGTAAATATTATATGTACCCTACTGGAGTGTTATTTAATTGTTCTATTGCTCACTTGACAGAGTGGTCCTACCCATATATATATATATATAATATTAATGTTCCTCTCAGGGGTGGCAGAGTGAAAAATAATGCCGAGTACACCACATCCTGTCTCTGTCCTGCTCTTCTTTCTTGACCTAATTACCACTTAACTCTTTCTTGCGAAGAACTTCATGCTGCACAATGCAACCATCCTCTCACAGACATCCAGCTGATCCTGCACTACTCCATCTTCTTTCAAAACTAGTTGGTTATCAGCACATAACACTGCTTTTGTTCTTCTTTCCCCAATGCTCTGTATCATCTTCAATATTTCATCCACAACCACTATAAATAACGGGTGAGAGGGCACTTTAATAAGACCGGAGGTTTTCGTGGTACTGAAAATGAATAAAAAATTTTCTCAGGTAACTAGCCGAGTTAGTCCATCGATCAAACACAACATTTCAGTGGTCACAATCTCGGCCGCCATTGTCAAGTGACTGCTGCCGCTAGGTTTCCTCTATCTCCTTTACTGTTTTTTCTTTCGTTGCTTACCACTCCGTGTACTTGTGTTTTCGGACATGTCAAGGGTGAGATCATTTGCACCCTACCACACAACTGGTGCAGCAACATGCCTTAAATCTTAGACGAGTCTACTCCCTGCAGAGGGATCGGACACACAGACAGCAAAATAAAGTAAATAACTAAAATTATGGCTGTAAAGGGGCCAACGAAGTTTACAAAAATTAAAAACACCTAACATCTTGCTGGATGTATAGTGGCCACTGAAACAAGAATTATATAAAAAATAAAACACATGCATAACAATGTACTTGAACAGGTGGCTGTAAAGGGTTACCCATCTATCTTAAAACTAGGCCAATCTATCTAAAATTATAGGAACCAGAATGGGTAAAACAAAATTTTAAAACACAGGGCACATTGTTGGTCTCATTATTTAAAATATGGACAGATCGTTAGATAAGCAAACGTCTGTCCGGAAATGTAAAACTAGTGCCTTTGGAGCACCTCCTGGCAGAGAAGAAAACTGTCTAAGGACAGTGCCCTATATGGAAGTGAGTAGGGAGAACATCATCCCTTCTCGCCCACTGGAAGGAGCAGTTCCATGGCTGAACAGTCAGTTTGACCAGTCGGAGCTTATTATGCTCCACTTCCAGCCACTGCCTCTGCCGTACATCAAAGACAATTCTTTTTGCCACAAAGGCAAGATCTGATGTTGGGACCAGATCAAAGTCAATTCTAACCTTATGACAGGCTAACCTGGCAGCTTCAATCAACTTCCTCATTCCCCTGGATTCCCACCTGGCCTGGTACTCAGCAGAATAAAACTTCCTTTTCACAAGATTGGAGGTATAGGAGGGAATACTGTATGTCAAGGACCAAATGGTCTGTTGGGTTCATGATTACTATCGTTTGAATACAGTCAAGGGAATGACAGCATATGATGAATCTCATTTCACACATTACCTTCTAGAGTGAAGCTAACTGAGCGTAACACTCGGCAGTTTAAACACTACACCTGCTATTTAGCTTATATTTGCGAGTCGTTCGAGGGAACATTATGGAGCAACCTATTCCATTAGCCTGCTTAGACTCAATGGTGTATATGGGGGTTAAGGTGCGATTCTGATTTAAAATATCTCCAAAAACATTAATAAAAACATATTAGTGGTAAGTAGTTTGCTATACCCAGACAGGTATAAAATTGCTTTGGTCTCTAAAAGTCATGGAGGAGATTTACTCCAACCTAGATGATAAACAGAGGGCAACTGATACCCATATTCTTCTAAACTAGCCCTTGCACAGTAGCTGAAGGGTTTAGTTGTTCTATGGCGGTTGGTGTAAAGAGTTTATAATTATGTTTAATGATTGCCAAGTGTTGCGGCAATGTCCAAGAGCAGATGCCACTGGATGACAAGTGTCAGCTCACCAGCATAAGCAAAAATGTTGGGAATGAGGCTGGTGCAATATGCACCTATGGCATGCCAAATTCCTGCATAGTAGACACTATCCAACATCCAAAGATAGCTATCGTATGCCGAACAATACAAGACACAGCCTTACAATCATGACTATACAAACACTCCATAAAATTGCAGCATGTAGGAGCGGTTGGCACCTCATGACCTACCACGCAGACATTTTAAAATATTTAGTCCCTTTAGAGCTCTGGCTTTCACAATAAGATATCTGTTTCGTCTAAGGCTGTCATATGCCTTTTCAATGTCCTGAAGGGGCATCACCAGATCATTGCCATGCTCTTGTAGTTGCCTTACGGCAAATATGAGGTGAATGGTTGATCTACCTTGGTCTAAATCCATATTTTTCCAATTAGCTGCCTTTTACTGTTTTTCTTATTCTGCTCTCCAAAACTCTCTCATAAATCTTGGCACGGTGATACATCAGAGTAATTCCATGGTAGTTTTGGCAGTTAGTACTGCCCCTTTTCTTATACTGGTATTATAACCCCTTTCCACACAATCCACATAACCCTGTAGAGCCACTGTATGCCCACTCCTCCTGCAGCTGGAATCATCTCCACACTCACTTCTGCTTCCCCTGCGTTCATTCTCTTTATATCATCCTCCAATTCCTTCCATGTAATATCTTCCCTTTTCTATTGGTGCAGGTCATTTCCTTCCTCTCTATCATCTTTTTCATCATTGGGGCCTTTTGGAGTCATTAACTCCTCAAGTACACCCTCCAGACTACTTATATCAATTCCTTCCCCTCTACTATGTTGCCATCCTTACTTTTTATATTATCTGCTTCAGGTCTACTCTTCCTCTTTTTTTATCATAGTATACATCTTCTTACTTTCCTCACTATCCTCTTCCAGCATTTTTTCCCCTTCCCATTCATTTCCTATTTTCCTCCTGTACACTGCCTTTGCTTCCTTCTTTTTACAGCTGTAGACCCATTTGTTTTCCTCCATTCTCTTTGGAACCATTCCCTGAATACTTTCTTATGAAGCGCAGCATCTTTTATCCCATCATTCCACTATGGCATTTCCTTTCCTCTTCTCCTACCAGTTTCTCTACCACACAATGCTTCAGCCGTTTCCATTATTGTGGTTTCTAAGTGTTTTGATTACTCCTCCACAGCCTGCAAGTCATCCTATGCATTTTCTGACCAAGTTGCTCTATATATTATCTCCTATATTAGTCATCCTTCATTTTCCACACTATTATTCTTCTCTCCAGTGTTTATTTGTATCTTTCAATCTGCATGAAGATTTTGCACTAGCAGACAGAATAAAGATTTTTTTTCATCAATACAACAGTTTCACCAAACAGGTATGTTCATATGTTAGTGTAACTGTAAGAATTCTTTTATATTTACCAGCCTTGGAAAGGATGATATTGACCTATCAATGGTCACCAAGGTCATCCAAGTTAAAGCCTGAGAGATTCTTTTGTGAAAATTATTGTATTATACAGCCAAACAAGAAATTAACCCTTTGACTGCTGTTGACGAGTTTACTCGTCATGCTGCCTGCTGCCCCCGTGTGTTAATGATGAGTTTAGTCGCAGCCGCCGGTTTTCCCCTGAGCGCTGTGACGAGTTAAGTCGCACTCGCCTGCCGCTACATGAGTGCTGATGACGAATATATACGCGCCGCTACATGAGTCGTACAGCAGACTTCATGTCCCATTTCTCAATAGCCTTTCGCAGTTCTGGTCGCTAGCTTATCGTCCGAATATTTCTCTTTGGGAGCCTAGGCTTCGCTCTATAGTTCACTGTTCAACGGAAATTACATCAGTGTTCTTTGTGCTGTATTTTTAAAGAAAATGCAAGACGTAGTGGGTGCATTGAGGAAGAAATCATGGAGATTCTTACGAGGAGCGACACTGAGGATGAACTACTTGATTTTGATGGAAGTGAAGCTTTTCCACAAATCAGAAAGCTGTAGTCATAAACCATACTCGTCAGCAGGGGTGACAATGCAGTCTCATGTTTCAAGAAGATGTTAGTTGTTCTGAATCTGAAGAATCAGAAAGTGATAGTGAAACGCCTATGAAGAAATTACGTCTTGGCGATAAATCTGACTGGAAAGAAAATGATTTTTGTCCAGTTAGTCACGCATTTGATGATACGCTATCGGGACATGTGTGTCAAATAGGGAATTGCCAAGTATTCTGTCAGTTTTCATGTTATTTTTTACAGAAGAACTGATGAAATATATAGCTGATGAAAAGAATCGGTTTTATATAACCTATGGAGAATACTCCAGAATCAGTGCATACTCGAATATCAAAGTGGAAAGATACTGAATATGATGAAATTTTTTGTTTCATAGCTATTTGTCTTCTGATGCCTCGCGTGAAAAAATTGAAAATTAGCGAATATTGGACCAGAGATGTTCTAAATACTCAATTTTTAGTGAACTTATGTCCAGATACCGTTTTTACTCTGGTGTGGTTTCGCTGGAACCCCCCCCCCCCCTATTTCACCTCACGTAATTAATGGACAGACACTTCACAGTTTGAAATGTTGAAAAATCTGTTGAGTACTTATGTGGAACAAATTTCATCAAAGAAACAAAATTACATATAATCGGGTAATTACAAAGCGCAAACATTCAGTCAACATTTTGGGAATCTACATCTACAAAGAAATTCCGCAAGCCAAATTTCGGTTTGTGGGTGAGGCTGCTTGTGCAATTATCATTTTCAGGTGTCTTTTTATATTCGTGAATAGCGCGAGGAAAAATCGGATGCCTTTATCTATCTGTATGAGTTTGAATATCTCTAATTTTACAGTCGTGGTCTGAACACAGTATGTAAGTGTGGAAGTAAAATATTTCTAGCATCTTCTTCGAATCTACGTTCTTTAAATTTCAACAATAACACTCTAATACAGTAAGGAACCTATAGAAAATTGCAGTTGTTATAAACGGGTATGCAAGAAAGAACAGTTAACTATGAGGTAAATTTAAGAATCACGACACTTTCGACATAAGTTGCAAAAATCGAGTAAAAACTACAAGCAAGATATAATACTAGTGACGAAAAATAGGGTTAGTAACTGTTTGATTCTGCCATAATTTATTTGCAGAGAAACTATGTAGTGAGAGTATTTATTGCGTATCAGCCGTGAGAGGTCACGCCAGGAACATTCAGCACTGGGCGGGTGGGGCAGCACGGGCCACTCCATCCCCAGGAATAATCACTTAACACAGGTAGCAGGTCTCAGCGCGGCAGGTAGACGATCCGTCGTCAGCAGTCAAAGGTTAAAATGTAAGAAGAATTGGAGCAAACATTCTAGAGCCTGCAGATCTAATTTCAAGGTAATTACTTTATATGGATTTTCCCCATGAATACAAAAAAGATCTTTCCGATTAGGACCACTAGGATATGCCAATTTAAATTCTTCATCTGTTGTTTTCTTCCATTAAATATCCCTCATCATTTCGCCGAGTTTCTTCTTCCTCTCCTCAGATCACTTCAAATATGATTTCTTTCCGCTTTTGCCTTGGAATTCTTCCAGTACTTAATATCTTCTTTCAAAAAATATCTTTTTTCATATTTTTCTTTTCTTATAATTTTCTTTTTTGACCTCTCAAATCTAGCTTGTTGCTGTTTTTCTCCCAAAGGTAATTGAATATCTTTTTTGTTAATGTCTTATCAACCATCAACACTTATGTCCAAAAAAAACATCAGCCCCCTTTTTCTTATTGATTGTTATATTTTCAATGCTTATAACCTCCTTACATCAATTAATCTTAGCAGGTTGAGCCAGATATAACCTCCCATTAAATATTTAATTAACTGCTTCAGCAGATAGTCATCCGATATAATCTTCACAATTACTGATGACTTTGTACTGCAAGTCTTTGGACAGTATTTTGGCCCCTTATACACAGTCTCTAGATCACGCATGCAGTATGAAGATAACAATATAATAAACGTTGCTTCTAACATGAGGTCAGGTAAATACGTCTAATCAATGATCACTGCACTGATGTAAATTCACTTTGACTGCTTTAATGTCAAACAGTAGCATTAAATATACACTCCAAAAACATGAAAAACTAATCATCAATAACCAATACCGCACATTCATCGTATACCATGCGCACTTAGTATATTGTCAGCGATATACATCCTCGCTCTTACAGAGTTCGACTTAAACTCTCTCTTTGGCCACGCTAGCAGACCAAATATTTTAATATTACTTTTTGACAGATCTAACTTAAAACTACCCCATGACAATAAAGATTACCAGTCTCTGGAATTCATGAGCAATTATATTATACACATCGTTAAATTTCATTAATATAATATATTGACCACAGCTTTTAATAAGAAATAATAATTATAAAACTACTTACAGTAAAACTGGGATGGTGGCATATGTTACATGTTCTGGTATATTTCCTTATTACTGCTTAACTTCTATAATTCTGTTGTTTTCATCAGACCAGATTTTTCTTTCTAGTAATTCTAATTTATATAATCTATGGTTCAATACTAGATCTTCAACTCTTTATAGGAATTCCTGTTTAACAACGAGTGTAGGGTCTTCAAGCATTTTGCTTTTTGCTTTTTTTTAATAACGTCATATGCTCTTTCCATCATATGTATATTTTCTTCTATGGTAAAATTATCTAGATCATTTTCCTGGATTATTTCCCCCGCCCCCATATTTAAATATCTTTACTTTCTCTATTTTTTAATATCAGTTGTTAAAAATCTGAGCATTTTTAATGTTTGTAGTAAATTTGTTTTTTTCTTCAGAAATTGTCAATCTGTTTTCTTGAATATTTCTTCTGAGAGATTGATTCGTGTTGTCACATTTGTAAGACTCCCTGAATGCATAGTGAAATCGTCTACAAATGCAAACAATTAATTTCAAATCTTGGTTTTTTCTCTCCATAGTTATTGGTGAAATTCTGCATCCTTTTAATTTGTTATTTCAAATTTTTTCAATTTCTCTAAGAGACAGATGAACAAAATGAGTGACAAATCATCACCACGATGGGTAGCTGTATTTATCTTAATAGGCTTCAAAGAGGTTTCTGTTACTGTATCAAAATCAATGGAGAATATTTAAAATATGTAAATTGTTTGTACATTTATGAATAAATATTTTCTCAAAAATTCAGAATTTAATTATCTTTACCTCTGTGCCTTCCTACTAACAAGTTCAAATAATTGTAACTTTTCTTGCAATTTAAGTTTTTGCAAGGGGTGACTCCAAACACAACATTTACAGTAATTTTTTATATGGCAGGTGATTTAACAAAATACACAAGAGATATTTTTATACAAAAGTGCAAAAAGTGAGTAATTAAAAAAAAACACTAGATTTTTTAAAAATTCACCAAAATTATTACAATTACATACAAAAGAGTTGTTATTCAGTTGTGAACTGAATGACAACTGATTCCATATGATTGGCACAGCAGTTCTTGAAATACACACTGAAGAGTACAGCCAAATGGTGTCACTCATTAAAGGAAACATATCAATATAACTTTTTTTGCTTTAACTGTCTGAGTTACAGTATCTTTCTTTAAAATAAATGGCCCAATATCCAAATTAATTTTACACTTAGGAAGCTAAGCATCCTGTAGATTAAATTTCATTGCAGAGAGTTTGAGTTATCTGTTCCATGTTATATAAATTCTAGAGCAGCCACTGAAAAAGAAGCTGACAAGAGATTAACAAGAATGAGAGAATCACACAGTGGATGGAAAGAGGATCTTCAAAGCATTGCAAATAATTTACAAAAATCACTACAACACCTTGAGATGTTGTACTCAAGGAGCAGTAATGAAATCAACCACTTACAAACAGGGTAGTACTTGCTTTCTGTGTCCGAAAACACATAGTGAAAGTAAACCCATTGCCAAACAAACTATGGGCTCTTTATATATATATATACACACACACACACACACACACACGAGGCATATTCCAAAACTAAGGCCAATTTGGTCATAGTAAAAACATCGCTCATGAGACAAAGTTTTTATTGACAGTAATACGAGGTGACTACATATCTAATTCACTTTTCCACATAATCCCCGTTAACATCTATAGACTTTCTGTAATGCTCCACCAGCTTCTTTAACCCCTCAGCATTAAAGTCTGCCGCCTGGAACCCGAACCAGTTGGTAACGCTCATCTTGAGTTCATATCGGTTTGAAATCGTTGTCCACCAAGCCACCGTTTCAAACGCAGGAAGAGGAAATAGTCACTTGGTGCAAGATCGGAACTGAGTGGAGGGTGGTCAAGGTGTTCCCAACGAAACTCTTTAATCTTCTCTTTGATTTTGGCGGCATGTGGGTGTGCGTTGTCATGCAGGAGTATGATACCAGATGACAGTTTATCACAGCATCGATTTTGGATGCACGTCTTAGTTTGGTAAGCATTGTACAGTACACATCAGCTGTAATGGTTGTCCCACAGTCCACGAATTCGATCAAAGGGAGACGCCCTTTTCATCCCAAAAGACAGAAGTCATTTTTCAATTTGTGTACAGTGATTGCTTGCACTTTTTTAGTTTGGTGAACCTGAATGACACCACTGCATTGACTGTTTTGATTCTGCGTTGGTGTACGCTATCCACGTCTTGTCTCCCATAGCAATGTGGGAAAACAAAGTGAATCCATCTTGCCTATAGCACTTCAAAAACTGTTGTGCATTATGCATTCATTGCTCTTTGTGCTGACCAGTGAGCAGTTTTGGCACCCACTCACCAAAGCTTCTGATACCCAAGCTCTTCAGTGATAATCCTGTAAAGAGAGGCTCGGGCAACATTTGAAATTCCATAGCCAGACCAACTAATCATTAAATACTATCACTTCGAGTTTTAGGTTAACTTGATTAGCGATGTCATCGGTCCGAATACTGGGCCTGCTCCGCTATTCATCGTGCACATTGTGTGGCCATTTTGAAATTCAACACCAGTGTCGAACTTGTTTGTCACTCATTATTTCCGGTCCATAACTAGACACAACTCACGATGGATGCAGCTAACGATCCTTTGCAGCAAAAACCTAATCACACCGCGCAATTCACAACTGACGGGAGCTGCGATTATCATGACCATTTCGATATGCTCTCAACAGGCATGTGCTCTCATCAACAGGCATGTGCTTACTGCGGCACACCACACGCTGCTGTATGTTCCCCAGGAGTTGGTAGACAGCACTGCAGGCATGAAACATCATTCAAGTATTATCTGTGAAATATCATTCACAAACCTTAGTTTTGGAATACGCCTCATATATAGTAAACTATAAAATCAAAGGCGCTAATTAAATTAGGATAGGGAAATGAGCCACCACTTATCTTTAGTGGGGCACATACACACAGAAAAGACAAAAAAACAAATGATACAGAATTTTTGGGATGAGCCTTTGTCAACAGGAGAAAACATTATGTGAGGTGGGTGATGTGGGAGACTGCCTCGCAGAAAGACTGCTGGCCAGGAAAAGGATGGGGGTGAATTCAAACAGAGGACAAGTAGAGGAGGAATGATTCAGAGCTAATACCTGATCATAAATAAATATGAAAACTAATCTCTGGTCCGTGGGAAGAGCAAAATAATATATATAATGACTGGGTATTATACAAAGTTAAGACCAGATGGTTGCCTTGTGCCCAGTTTGAATTTGTAGGCACCTTCTGAGTTCAGAGGAGCTGCTGCTATTACGGAGGACTCTGATAGCATGGACCGTGAAACAAGAGTTGAAATTATTTGAGTCATGGGTGATGGAATGGGTAGCAACTGGGTGCTTGGGCTCCGTGTATACACCGTCTGTCAGTGGCCATTTATTCTTATGGAAAGTGGATTTGTAGTCAAACTTATATATGAAGCCAGGCAGTGGTTGCATGTTAATTGGTAAATTACATGGGAGGTTTCGCATGTGGTGTGTCCTATGACAGGAAAGCTTTCCCCTGTGACAGGGTTGGTGAAAGTGGTGGAGGCATGGTGTATGTCGCACATCTTGCAGCATGGTCTGTTACATGGGAAAGAGCCTTGGGGCTATCTGTTGGGATGAGGAAGATTATGTTTGTCGATTAGAAGTTTGCTGAGGTTAGGTCTGCTGAAACAAGTTCTATGAGAGGCAGGCAGGATTTTGGAAGAATGGATCTCATTTCTGGGCAGGTTTGCAGGAAATCACAACCTGCCGGAGGATTCTGTTAATGGATTCTAGGCCTGGATAGTATTGTGACCCAGACTGGATTGTGGTTGGTTTTTGTGGGTTTGAATGATTGCTGAACTGAGTAGGTTGTAATGTTGCCAGTGAAAGCTTTTGTTCAGCAAAGCTGAAAATAGTTGCAAGAGATCAATGCTTGTGAAATATTGCTTGAATAATCCATGAGGGACTGTTGGTTGGAGCATATGTGACAACCCGAATGCCAAGATTGTAGGGGAGGGAACAGTTGGTATGGTATTGGTGGCAACTGTCAAAATGGAGATACTGTTTAAGGTTGGTGGGTTTGATGTGGACTGAAGAGGGAGAAGGACAATTCCGCATCCAAGAATGTGGCCTGGATGTGGGAATAGGTCCAAGAGAATTTCAGCATGCTAAAGGTATTGACATAGTACAGGAAATTTAGCAGTTCATTTTATCCATGCATCAAAATCAGAAAGATATCATCAATGAAAAAACAAATGTGGGATTTGAGAGGACTTCTCCCAAAATGTCTGTTCCAGATGGCCCATGAACAGATTAGCATAAGAGGGGGCCATGCTGGTACCCATGGCAGTGCCACAAGTTTGGTGATAGATGTTGCTTTGAAGGAGAAGTAGTTGTTATTGAGAATCAGGTGGGCCAATTTGATGAGGAAAGGTGTCATAGCGAGGCTTTGGGAGAGCGCTGGTCCAGAAAATGTTACATGGCCCGAGGTCGAAGGAAGGGGGAGTTCGAAGGAAGAGGGTGGGTATAGTAGAAAGCAGGAAGAGCAAGTGTTGGGTGTCCTTTATATGGGAAGGGAGTTGTGGTCAAATATGGGGGTAGGTGATAAAAGCATAATATTTCGGTTGAACTCTCTACTAAGACAGAGAAATCACATGGCAAAGTCCACAGCTGTGCGCTCATTAAACTCACCCATGCAAATGAGCTCCATTTGCTGTTGCACTTTAAGGGGCCTGTAGACGTTCAAATTATTTGTCCAAATTTTACATGTTTCTCAAATTATTTGAGGGTTTGCAGCATTGTGACAAGTTTATCAAACAATCCAACATGTTTGATGGAAAATTTTGATTGATGGTGTGTTTGTCAAATAAGTTTGAAAGTGCGTGGTAATATTTGTCAAACATTATTTCAGTTATTGCCTAGTAACCATGGAAAACGTGACAGCAGCATGGAGGATAATGGGCTGAGTGGACATAATTTATCCAACAAAGAATTCCTGAAACAGTTCATCTCCATATATCGTGATTTGACGGTGCTATGGAAAATAAAATCCAAAGAACATTTAGAAGAAAAAAAAATAAGAGAAGTGCAGCGGTAAAAAAGAAGCTGGTGGTCTATTAAAAATGTTTCATCCAAACATTACTGACCAAGTTTCAAGAGTGAATATGATAAAATGAAAAAGTCCATGCTTTACCATTCTGATACTGATGTTAGTTCGTACCCTTGATTAAAGTACTTCACGGAATTAGAGTGCTACAAGACCAAGTGTGAGGACGAATTAGGAAAAAGTTCAGTCAATAAACAACAGTTAAGTAAATAGTAGATAATGCTAATTGCAAATTTACAAAACAAATAAGTACATCATATAAAACTATTTACTGTAAACGTTTGTTTCTCCATGGCATCTGTTGTATTAAATATTCACAAAAATCATCTCACTTGTTTCGCTAGTGTGGCACTATTTCCAGCTCAAGTACGATCAATGTTTGGCATCTGGTTTGGTCATTTTTCCAAGAAGTCTGTAGTCCCCATAACACAATCTCCCAAGTCTACTTCTCCAAATGGATGTAATTTTTGTTTCACAAGTAAATTGTGTAAATGATAACACCCGTAGCTACAATTCATGCTTTTATCAGAGATAATGTAATGGGTTTTTGAAAAATCTTAAAACGGCTGAAAGAATGTCAAATATGTTTTCAATAACTCACCGAGCTCAAGATAAACAATAATTGAAATCCTTTTTATCATTTAACGCTTGCTTATTGTAAGGTTTCATAAAATTTGGTAGAAGCTGGAAGGCTGCATCTCCTACAAATGCAAATGGCATTTTTTTATTAGTATTTCTCCAACTCTGGAATCTGCAACTGATTATTTTCAAACAAATTCCAAAATTTGTGTTTTTACTTACCCTCCAGTCTGCCACTTGTGCCGACATAAATCATAATAAATTCAAATTTGCATTGGCTATACCATTATCACTATGTTGTATTACCTTTATAATTGAATCGCTAACTGCAGATAGGCAACATGTGCATATTCTAAATTTTACACGAGGACAAAAAGCTGAATTCAACCTGACATATGATAATATATATATATTATTTCAAGTAATTGGGCAACCTTTAATTATATGTGCTTTAAAAGTTCTGAATGACACATCACAAGGTGTGGGAAATTTTTTTGTGTTGTGGATATGTTTCCTTTCTGCAGTAAACAAGATTCTGAAGAGAACTTTATGGGCAAAAAGTAGAAAATGCAAATCAATAAAAATTTATTTTATTATTACCGAGATACAGTAAGTGCGTCATTTGAAAGTTAAACTTTTCATTCATTGCCATTTCATCCAAGATGCCATTGTTATCGGCCATGAAATGATGGTATTCCACAATTTCATCTTCTCTTCAGGTTGTAAACCAAAGTTTACCTTATGCATCCATTGTTTTACTATTTATGGGTACAACAGTAGTGTAGGCTTTCTGGGTAGGTAATTCCAATGGCTTAATTGTGTTTCGAAGCTTAAAAGTGACCATAGTCAAGCCAGAAATGTTCATGTTGCATTGAACTGGTGCAGATCATATGCCGAAAAGCTTATCTCCCGGTAGTTAGATATCCTGAAAGATCTCATTTGATTTTCGGGGACATGTTTTGCCATATGAATCATAACTTAGGCAAGTTTTTTTGCCTGGGCTGTAGTCAGTAAAATCATCAGTTTTCATTTCAACTATTGAAAACTTATTAGGGTGGTTTGAGGAATTCTGGGTAAGTGCAACAACTTCATCCACTGTGTAATACCTTTCTCCTTTCCTCCTCTTTCTATTAATGCAAAAATCCCTATCGTTGGGCATAAAAGAGTGGCCACTAATGGGAAAATAAGTTTGATGTTATCAAACATTTTTATCTCGCACATTTGCATCATCATTCTCACCATAATATTTTATTTTTTTATTTTGGCCGAATACTTATATCCAAAAATAAGTGTTATTCTTAGATTTTTGTCAATGGTATTTTCTGTGTGTTTATTTAGGACAGTACAGATTTCATTTGCCCCCTTGCCCCACTACCCTTCGTGCCACCGCTAGGACTGTTTAGTACAAACAGGGAATATGTTCAGGACTAGTTCCCTACCTGCAGTAAAAGGAAAATTAAAGGTATTACCATGCTTATACTATTGGGCTGACAAGTGTCCTTTCGTAAGCTACCTTATAAGTTCATAAATTTGGCACAACGAAGTTTGTTTACAGTATAATGAGCATAGGTGAACCACACAATACCGCAGCTTTAGAGCCATTCACACAGCTAATTAACGCAAAAAAAAACAATATATACAGTTAATTCAGGTAGAAAATCGAGTCTTAAATAGTAAATCCACATACTAAATCGATCTGAACAGCTGTAAAAGAATACAACCTGATATGCAATGTTTGGTTAAGATATAATTTTGTTAAAATCAATATTTTTCTTCACTCTGAAAGTTCTTCATGATAACTAACAATTAAAAGATAATAAATTTTGGAACAAGGAAACCATACTAAAGAGTTTAAAAGAGAAAATGCTGGTGTGGAAATTTATTACATAAATACCCATTCTAAAATTCAAGAAATCAGATGTTAGTAAAGATGTAGGAAGTCAACCTGTAGCAAGAAAGTAACGTAATTTTTGCTGGAACCACACACTAAAATTTAGGAAAGCTCAGTATAGTTTAAAAGGTTTTTTTAACATTATATGGTAAATGTTAGACATGTGCTCAAAGGAAAATTCATTATTTCAAGCAGTAGAAGTAAATTCAGGGGGGAAACATTTTCAGAATATATTATAGTCAATTTTTAAACAAGATTTTGTAAATTTTTTGGGGGGAAACATGTAGTATTGTAATTAGGATTAAACAAATTAAGATTTTTTTTAGTCATGTCAGCACTGTAGGTGTCAGACCTGGAAGTAAGTTTATTTAAAAATTAATTATAAATCAGAGAAAAGAGGTAGAGACTTTAAAAGCACACTGTACGTAGTGGAGAACATGTAGAATCTTTTAAAATATGTTTTAAAGGAATCATGAAATTATTAGCGGGGTCGATTACATCAAAATTAAGTTTCTATCTAGAAGAATAAACAGGTCGTATTTAGTATCAAACGAAAGATAATTCCATTAGAAACTGGAAAAACGTTATCTGAGCACTGTTGCTTTAAAATTCCAATAGTTATAAACATATTTTGGAACCACATGAAATGACTTTTTTACGGCAAAACAGTTACAGATACAAAATATTTTATAAGGATCAAAATTATCCAGTTACCTCACATTCTACCTACTGTTAAAGTTTCACGAAGATAGGAGTAATGAGAGCTAAGATAGGAAGAACTATTTTGCGGATCAGAAGATATGACGCTGTTTTCATGTAAGTTGGACCTTGATCTTTGAAGAAAACACTTGTTCTATATCTATGGATAGCGAGCTCTTCTATCATCTTTTGCCTGGTGACTCTTGTAACGTTGTAGGTCTGCGTAGCGCGGTGCACTTCAAGCAGTAAGTGTGCGGTTGTTACACATGTGGGAAGGCGGACATGTTAGAACTTCTGTAGAACAGTGAAACTATTATAACTTCAATAAGACTTTTAAAATTTTTACCATGGGGTTTGGTCTGGTCTGATCGCTTTTCATAACTTGCAATCTAAGAACTTGGTGCAGAATTCTGATAGCCATCGATTGTTTGAAATTGTACACAATTTTTCAAGAATATAGTGAACTTTGTATTTGAAATTACAGCAGTGACTCATGATGTGAACCTTACCTTTCTTAGGTTGGGGTTTAATCAAGATAGATGGAGGCCACAAGAAATTTAAAGTAATCAATAATCCAGTGGCTTATATGTAACCCGGTTGGAGCTAAGGTGATAAACTATTATCATAACCCCATGAACAGTTTCATCCCTAACATGGGAGCGAAGTTAATGATGAAGTGTTTATTCCAACTCCGGTAAATATTTTGCTGTCACACTTTCTACAGTGAATGATTCATCCTGAAAGCTATTTTCCAAAAATCATGGACTTTTTTCCTTTCTTCAGCGATTCAATTATAATTATAGGAATCAGGTTTTAGTTCTCAGGTTTTAGTTCTCAGGTTTTAGTAAAGTGGTGTGCCTTCCAGTAGCGGCTCTAAATTTAGTGACACTGTGACACGTCACCACCTCTAATCAAGAATAAATTAATTTAAAAAAATAAGAGCAGTGAAATAAAAATAAATATTTATAAATGTGGCATTCTCTACATGATAACTTATGACAGCTAGGGAAAGTATTGAACTCCATCTGTTGGCCAAATCAGTGAACTGTTTCGATGACGTGGAAACAATTTTCGGATGGCACAGATCGTGCATGCACTCTAGCGTTTTCGTGGAAATATTCAAGGGTGGAGGTTCACTTTGTTAGAGGGGAATGGAGAAAATTTCATTCTGTCACACACTGCAGCTCGATAAAGTTAGTAACACTGTCGGTAGAGCACAGCAGCAGCAGCTGCCATTTTTGTAGCATTCAACTAAATATCCACTGGAACAGTGCTTCTCAACCTGTGGTTCACATTGTCTCTGTGGTTCACTGATTACTGGTGGACCACGAACATAGTTTAGGAGTTTCACAGGCATAATATCATAAACTCTGATACCATATTTGTAATGTATAAGGCTGTATGCCCAACATTGAAAAGTCTTGAATATTTCAATGACCGGGCAAAAATGTGGCATTTCCAGGATGGGCATAGAACATTGTTTCTACAACAGTCTTATTCATTTCCATATGGCATCTAGAGATTAAGTAAATGACGGTTTAATATGGGTTTTAAGTGGGTATGAGGAACCGCAGTAGTTGATATGATTGGTAACGCGAGTGGTGAAGTAAATAAAAATAAAAGGCGTACGATCTAGTGTCTTTTATTTTGGTTTATGCATCTAGGCCAGTGGTATAGTGCAGCGTCCAGCCTGTAGTAACATTATTATTTATCTGGTTTGGTCTAATCAATATAGGATTCAAAATTTGGTTTTAGATTTATTAATGGTACATTTTAATAACAATATGGAAAATAAAATTAGGCCCAGGGTGGAAGACATTAAAAAAGACAGAGGATAAATTGCGGAGGTAATTGGCTACGGAGGAAGGAAACTCAGAAGAGGAAAATGAAGTTGCGTAATCGTCGTCCATAGTCAGCTGAAACAAAAAGCAGAAAAAAAAATATTCGTCCTGTGTGAGTTAGTGGCCCTCAGCATTATTTTTGAAAATTTACTGGTCCTCGGCTTGTAAAAGGTTCGGATATGCTGCCAGGGGCGTACCAATCGCAAATGGCGCCTAGGGCATACATTGAAATTGCGCCCTTTCGTAAATTATTAAAATATGAAATAAATAGATGCACTAAATGAAACAATCATAAATCTTACCAAAAAAAATACTTTGTTTTAGAACAAAATTAACAAAATTGTTTAATAGTATTAAACGTAAAATTGCACCTTCCTTGCCTTCTAGGACGCAAATAGATTAATAACTTATTCCAAATCCGTTTCTTCGATGTCTTCTCGCTCAGCACTGAGCAAAGGTATCTCGACCCATCGTAGCCCTCAGATACGCTAGTATTTAGTTTTAGCTTACTGAAAGTTCGACCGCAACTTGCGATGGCTATTGCAATCGTAACCATAATCTGAATTGATACGCACAGATTCTGAAATACGCTGTCATCTACACACCGAACAATGAATTCTAGAAGCTCTTCAGATCTGTTTATGTTTACGTTTATTTGTGAATACTAGCATTCAAACATTCAATATTTCTTCATATAACTGTCCTCCGTAAGCATCACAGCCATAGAAATCTCAAAATTATTTAGACTTGTTCTTTAAATGGTCGTATTCGTCAGTGCTATAACACAGTTTTTTAATATCTTGGAGAAATACAAATATGGCGTCGGTTTCATGTAGGCGACTGAACCTTTCTCTCATTTCACACACAATACGATCGAGCGATCCCTTCATAACTCATTCTAATTCTTTTTTTAGCAGTCAGCCCAGCGTTCTTCGCATTCTATCCAGCCATACGTTTTTTCTTTTGGCCTTTGACATCTTTCAATCACTACATCTGATTTATGGCAAAGACTGAAACCTTTCTCGAGTTGTGCCATTAACCAACTTCTCTCCTTTATTAGTTAAAACGGCGCAGGAAGCTTTTTATATCTAAGGCAGCATCATGAAAAATCATGTTATGATCCTGGAGCCGCTTTTTAACATGTTCAATAGAAGAGAATTCATTATTCCACTGTTCTAATAAAGAAAAAAAATCGAAGGATAACATGCTATCACTAATTTGATTGCCATTTTCTGTCATGTCTTGAAGAACATTCAGCATATCTTCAAGATATTTACTAACTGGCTTTACTGCTTCAACTGTGCACAACATCTTGTTCCATCCACAGGCTTTATAACCACAGGCACGGAGTTCCTGTGTTTTCTCCAGCGCAGAATGGAACGAGAAAAGAATACATTAATAGTTTCAATAGTTCCGAAAAACATTATAGCATCCTGCTTGGATACAGTACATGAACCAAATTGAGTTTATCGCAATTCTTAAATATCGCCAGATTATTATTTTCGCTTATTATTTTGTGAACACCAGCTTGGTGGCCAGGCATCACAGCAGCGTTGTTTTAACATTGTGAACGACAATCCTGTATGTCCATACCGTATTTCTCCAGCTGCTTAAGAATTTCGTCCTCTAATCTTCCAGCGTCCTTTCGACTCATCTGGATGAAACCGAGAAAAGACTGCATAACGCGGACTGATTTCCTCTCAAAATTAACTTCTACTTATCTCAAGCATCTGCTCACGATGTGCATGATCAGGAGTAGAGTCAAACATGAGAACTTAGTATTTTGATTTGCAAATATTTCACAATAAACTTTTGCGAACAGTGGTCGGCATAAGATGAATGAACTCATTTTTAACATGAGGTGAACAGTAATATGTGGTTCTAGGATGGTTTTTAACCTGAGTAAGATGGTTATTCATGATGGTGTCAAATATGTCCTGAAGTTTTATTAATCCAAGAAAATTACCAACGTTATGGGATCTGGATCTATCGCATATACTCAGTCTCTCTCTGTGACCTCGTAATACAAGATTTTGAATGGTAAGAAATTTGATGCAGTACGCCACTTTTGTTTTTCTGTCTCGGTCTAGGTCTGAAGTTCGGCGCCAATAATCCCTCTATTTGCTTCAAAATTTCTTTCAGTTTCTTCCCATTGGGTGAAGTACTCACCATGATTCTTCGCATATTAATTGAAAGTGAGCCATTCACGTTCCTTCCAGTGGGCAAATTCATCTTCGTGCTCTAATGAAGATAGATTAACTGTGAAAAGATAAAACAACATATGCAGAAGGCAGATTGTTTTAGACAGGGAATAGACTAGCCATGGGCGAGTCACTTCTTTACCGCGATTTCTTTCTCAAACAACTTTTCGATAAAGGAAACAAAGAAACTGCCGCGAGGCACTGAAAATAAGATAGGATAGGGAAAATAAACAGTTACCCGTCACTTACCACAGATGAAGGCAGGAGGGCGAGACACGTAAAAACACAAAAACAAACAGAATTACACAATATTTCGACTTTTTAGTCTTCCTCATGTAGGAGGCGAGACATATGGCCGGGGGCCAGGCTCGGATGTGACCACATCTTTCCCCCTGCCATATGTCTCGCCTCCTACATGAGGAAGACTAAAAAGTCGAAATATTGTGTAATTCTTTTGTTTTTGTGTTTTTACGTGTCTCGCCCTCCTGCCTTCATCTGTGGTAAGTGACGGGTAACTGTTTATTTTCCCTATCCTATCTTATTTTCAAACAACTTTTCTTCATACAAAGGTTGTTTGTAGGTAGGAAAGGACCCTCAGTATTTTAAAAATATTTTGAACCGATTATAATTATTTCCGTTTTCAAACCATCTGTGAGAAATGATTTCCTGGCAATCTTATCAAAGTGTATAAGTCCAATATCATGCTGTATTTTTACTTCTGGTATGGCATTTTTTCTTTTCTTTTACAGCTTCCACCGTATCACCCCCACCAAGTTTTTCTCCTACTGAATTACTAATGTTTTCTTCAAATTCTTCAGTAACCTTAGAAATGGTAGCCTCATTGTTCTTATTGTCGTCACACTCAAAATTATGTATTGTATTTTTTTTTTTTTTTTTAGCAATTGCCCAGGATTCTGAACAACTTTTTTTTTTCAGCGAATATTTTCTATCCCCAATAGTTTACCCGAACCACTAGGATTCCACATCAGGTTTCCGAATGCAAGTTTATAACACTGTATTGTCACCTGACTCTAGAAGATTCCAAATTTTCAGCCTAATACAATATTTAGAATGGTGTGAAAACTGAGTTGCCAGATTTTTCTCAAAGTTGGTTTCATAGTTACCTAGCTTAACTTGTATATAACTATGTATTTACTAAGCTAGTAAAATTATCTTAAATATTGACAATCACACTCAAATTCTCTTAACGAGCCCCTGCGCAGGTACCTGCATTGGTCGGTAAGCCATATAAAATGTGTTTTACTGTACCTGCTAAATATGTTTAGGTATTTACGTGTTGCGTACTTATTAATTGTTACGGTATTCAAATGAATTTCATTGTAAATAAACACAGCTCACTTACGAATGTTTATATCGCGCATATTACCTACTGTAGAAAATAGTATTTCAGTAATTTAATGTATGTTGGTACTTACCGTAAAAATGTCAAATTTTTTGTCCAAAGCGCTGTCCTAGACTGTAATGCATGGAAGGGAAAAGATGATCATGGCCACAAGCTGGCACTCGATTTCAGGCACAAGGGTGTGGGAAGATTCTCTTTTTTAGGTAAGGGTGTCAGGGATTGGAATGAGTTACCAAGAGAAATGATGAATAATTTACCGAAAACTTTGAAGGAATTTAAAGATAAAATTTGTAGAGGGCAAATGTGGGTAGGTGCAGGATAGGGGGAAGATGGGTGTGTAGGGAAATTGCCACCGGAGCCTGTGCTCCATTGCAATTAAATTAAATTAAATTAAATTTAAATTATTATATCGTGTAGCTTGACAAAAGCTCGCAACAAATGCAATGCCAATCATATCAGCAGTTAGCCAATGGAGAAAGTATGTCTTATATCCCTAGATTAAAACTTGCCAGATTAGGCGCGAGGCAGGGGCCGCTACCATTCAAGGATATCTGGACAGAGCACGCAATATACCTTCCGATCGTGTTTGTTCCGATTATTACTAAAAACTTACACGATTCGCTGTTTACTTACTTCCTGACGCTGGTTCACGAAAGCTCACCAGCAACGCGCGGGAATATCTGAATATGAAATATTGTTGGTTTATTTTGAAGTTAATAATTTGCCAATTTTGCGCCCCCCTTTCAGTAGCGCTCAGGGCACGTGCCCTACCTGCCCCACCCTAGGTACGCCACTGTATGCTGCCCTAGAAGTTTTGTCAATGCGAGCAGGCAATAGTGTTTTTTTCTTAGATTCTCTGAGGGAGAATTACAAGTTTATGAATGCACGTAACAGGAAACGATTCTCAAGCGAAAAGTGCTCCATTGTCGTCATGATCATCGAAGGCAGTGCCGGATAAGTAAGTATGGGACCCTAGGCACGCTCAAAAATTTTGATTCCCTCTGTTTTTGAAAATAATTATCTGTATTTTATAAGTAAAAAGAAAAGGTTTTGTAGATGACTAATAGAATTTATCATATTTATTTATTCAATTAACAAACAAATTTTATGATTTATCATACTTTGAAAATTACTTTTACTTATCAAACACTACCATGAAACAAAAATTAATTTCCAGGTTTTTCATATTATTTTGATTGTTTTATTCTGTATGATTTTATTATTTAGTGAAAAAAGTACAATTTAAGGGGGCCTTCAAAAATCAGGGGCTCGAGGGTGCTGTCTGGTCCTGCTTATTGGGTAATCCAGCACTGCTTGTAGATCAACTTGTCGGTTTTTGACTAATCACCAAATGTTTACCGTTTGGTCAATTTTAAAACATTTATCATTGATTAATTTTAAAATCATTTCTTTAATCCTGCAGTGACTGCAGGCAATGAGACTTTCACATGTTACAAATCTTTATATTGGGAGATTCATACTCTGAGCTGTTTTTCCAGGCACCTGCCACTTCAATGATGATCAGTAAATGGTGGAAACAGTGTTTATATATATATATATACCTACTGTTCTTATAAGGACGGCAATATGGAATAACGAGATTTATGTCGCCGTCCCCCTCCTCGTCCAAATCAAGCCCCAAGGCCCCCCCCCCACCCAAACCAAAAGCCTGGAACCGCCACTGAAAACATTTTATTGCTGTCACTACTTGAGCAAATCACTTCGGCCGCCACTGGTGCCTTCTATTTCCTCGGTGCAACTATCAAAGTTTCATGTATTTCAAAATTGCCACGCCAGTCTCATCACACGCCAATACCATCACAATCGTCCTCCCAAACTTTAGCATCCACAAACATAACGCAACAAAAAAGGAGATAGAACGACTTGCAATGTGACTTATTGATGTTGGACAGGGATAATTAAAAAAAACTTGAAAACAAATACTAAGTGATGGCAAGAAACTGGGCCTTTAAACTAGAATGGAAGTCTGTGGCACAAAGAAGACCAGCAGAAAAGTTTGTCAATGAAATAATTTTCAAAGAAGAGAGCAATCTCCAAATACATTCTGTCATCATGAAACCTTATATTTCATGCAGTCCGTATCATGCTCAGTACACTTGCAACGGTAACGCCCGATGTATCTTCTTCTTGAACTCACTGATGATCGCAAGGTACCTAATCCCTTGCAATGATCGACAAGACGTCCAACATTTTGCTCCTGCAGTCCTGCCGACTATGCAGCTCAATATTTGTGTGTATTTGGGAGCATCTATGAAGCGGCAGCAAGAGAATCACAACATCTCAGTACGACTACACTTTTATTTACCATCATGGATTGTACACAAATACAGTAACCGTTTCATTCCACAGCTCAGTGCCTTCTGTCTGGAGTCTGGACAAGAGCCTCTCCCCCAGCCTGCAGCTGTGCATCCTCCCCTCCACTCCGCATTCCAGCGTCCACCCTTCACCCCTCAGCAGGCAAACATAGCCAGGTCGGTCACTTACACTATCACCCCATCCTTTTTCAGAAGAAAAAGAATGAACATCATCTTCTTCTTCTTCTTCACACATACCAAACCATGAAAGTTACATTTGTGCATAAACTTAAGATTAATACAAAGTAAAATAAATATAATAATATTAAGAATACATTGACATACAAATAATATGAACATAAACACGATAATCTAGAAATCAACTATGCTTCAATGGCTGCTGTAAACAATGACTACCAAGAGCAGTTGGTGATATTCTTTCATAAGAAAGTTTAGCCAGGTAAAGTAGTGAAAATAAACTGTGCTTACTGCATTTGCAAGCTTTAAAGGCACGGACCACTAGCACATTTTCACTTTAATAGCAACAAATGGCTGCTGTAAACAATGTATGCCAAGAGTTATAAGTCATATTCTTCCATAAGAATGTTCAGCCATGTAATTTTAGCAAGGATAGTCTGTGCTTGCCACTTTTGTAAGCTTTTTTGGCACTAACCACTAGCACATTTTCACTTTCCTAGCAACAATGGAAGTGGCCATGGCATACAAGGCAACGAACAAATAGCAATGGTGTAGGTTAGAACATATTCTTCCTAATGGGAAAGAATGAGCTGGTGTTGTGATTTCAGTTCACTTGACAAAACCGAATGTGTGGATGGATATCCCAAGAATTCCTACAGTAAGGTACTCTGAAACCGCGCAAAGAACGGTTGGTGCCTGTAGGCTCCATTCCCAATAAGCGATACACTAACATCTCAGTAAATTAGCATTGCTTTGTCTCTGCAACAATAAGTGGGTAATCAAACATACAAAAAGAACCTATTTGAAAGAAAATCATTTTTTAAGAAAACAATGAAATGCATTTGTTCCACACATAATGTTACTGACTCCACCTCTTTTCCTTCCAGTCACCACTGCCGCCAATTCGTGACTGATACCTAGTTTTCCTCCTGCTTTTCTGCACTATGATTTCCATTTTTTTGATAGAATGTTTCTCCTACTTTGTCGCCCTCCTGTCTGGCTCGACCATTATTTCGGTGACCTCCTGCGTTCCCGCCATATTCATTCCATCTACCCGCGAAGAAATGAACATGCTCATCCACATCCACGAGAAAATTTAACATTTCATCAGTCCCCATAACCTCTCTGCTAATGAGCAATTCCTGCGTCCTTTCAGGCAATTTTGAAAGAATAATTTTGATTAATTCATTTTCCGGAAATGGGTTGTCCAAATGCCTGGCTCTCGCAATCAATTTCAGAAAACAACCCTTCTGGGTGCCGAAAAGGTTTTTATAATTCTTGCAGTTAATTATCCCCATTTTGACACGATGCTGAATCATACCTGACCAAAATTGTTCCAGAAATTTCGCTTTGAACTCCACAAAGCTGTCACACGACTCCTTCATCCTGTCTCCTAACAGTCGTGATTCACTCTCCAAATGTTGGCACACGAGAGCTATTTTCTGCTTCTCCGGAAATGGCGATGCTTCGAAAAGGAGATCGAAGGCTTTGATAAATTCTTTGGGATGAACATTATTTGGGCCGGGAAATTTTTCTATATTTACTGCTCGTTCGGACAATACTGTCGAAGAAACCAACTGCACAGCGTTTCCGTCACGTTGCAGCTGCCCCAGAACTTCCTGTTTTAAACGGTTTACTTCGGCACTTATTTCCTTCGGCATCTCATTCACTCTTCCTTCTAAAGTGCCATTTATCATTGTTTCCTTGCATCCGGACGTGAAGCCCGTCAACCTTATTATCTATCCTGTTTGTTGAATCCTTTTGTTTCTCCACTTCCTCCCGCAACTTATCTAATTGATTTCCTATCACTTCCACAGTCACCTGGAAGCCTGTCGCAGCGGTCACTAATTTTTTTTCCATCTTCCCCTCCACTTCATGCAATTCTTTGTTTAATACCTCTCTCATTCTATCCATTTTCTCCGCACCCTCTGATTCTAATTCGTCCTTCAGTCTTTTATCTGCTTCTGCCCTCTCCACCGCCCACTCTGTTTTGGAACTATGTAACAAATCTTTTGTTTCTTGCAGCACATTCTGCCATTTTCTTTTCCATTCCCAGCGCGCATGCTCTTAATCGTTCTTCGTTCTCCCGATTATTTTTCTCAATTGCATCCCTAATTTCTTCAACATCTTTGCGTATATTTCCTTCATTTCTCTTAATTTCTTCCCTTATTTGTAGCACAGCTTCCTCACTCCTCACCTCTGTGGCCGCTTCCTCACCTCTCATAGTTCCTTCTTTGATCTCTTTCATTTCTTGCTGATTTCGATGTTCAAACGCCTCAAGTTTTCCCTTCATATCCTGTAAGAGTGCCAGAATACTATTCAGTACTGAACTCCCAATGTCATCGCCCCCAGTAGAACTATCACCCCCAACCTCCGAGACTTTCCTCCCCTCCCGTTCAATTAGTCTTCGCTCCCTGTCACTCATTTTAATTACCAGAAGTCAAGAACAAATAATTTTAAAAACTACTCCGTTCTGAGAGAGTTCTGATGCTGAAACGCAGAAATGAAAGGAAAATCGCTTACTGAAACAGGTACCGACGTTATTTCAATCACTATGATGACTTTAAATACTTCCCAACCTCACGCTAAACATATATAACACGAATTTAATGAAAATATAAAGAGTTAAGTAACTAGTCAATAACACATGAGTATCGTAAAACTGATCATTCTTTCTTTCTTACAGATCCGACTGAAAAATCCTAACAGCAATTAATGGAAAATGTTAGCAAAAAGACGCCACTGTTCATTCAGTTATGTTTAAAACTTTAACATGTTCACAGTTTCAAGCTCGGAGACAAAGCAACGCATCAAGCAACCACGCTTCAACCAAATGAGAAAAAAAAATCAACAATAGGATAAATGCAGATCTCTCATAAACAACAATAAAATATGCATCAAAATTCAACGAAACGAGAAGCAACAGACACCAACATCTCAATTGCACCCAGTTTAAAGGAAGAAAAAAATCAGAACAGTGACCATAAAAATGCCGAAACGATTAAATAAGTTACTCTGGGCTGGAACACAAGGATAAAAAAAACTTATAAAAATGAGAGAATGATTAGCTTTAAAATTACAGTAAACCATTGGAAGACAATCAATCAAGTTCACTATCGCCACACCAAATCATTTGACCCAACGATGGAGAAAAAAAGAGAACAAAAAACACAACCATCACCACGCCAGTCCGCCCAATTGCACGCCAAGGCTCACCTCTGAACGTATAAGCTGACTTGTAGAATGCTGATCCCCCGTCTTCCAGGATATATTTTTGGCCAGGGTCGCCAGATGCAACGGTAACGCCCGATTGTATCTTCTTCTTGAACTCACTGATGATCGCAAGGTACCTAATACCTTGCAATGATCGACAAGACGTCCAACACTTGCTCCTGCAGTCCTGCCGACTGTGCAGCTCAATATTTGCATGTGTTTGGGAGCATCTATGAAGCGGGCAGCAAGAGAATCACAACATCTCAGTACGACTACACTTTTATTTACCATCGTGGATTATACACAAATACAGTAACCGTTTCATTCCACAGCTCAGTGCCTTCTGTCTGGACAAGAGCCTCTCCCCCCGCCCGCAGCTGTTCATCCTCCCCTCCACTCCGCATTCCAGCGTCCACCCTTCACCCCTCAGCAGGCAAACATAGCCAGGTCGGTCACTTACACACTCCATCTCTAATTCCATACACTTCATCTTACAATCTGCAAGATCAATCCGCACACTCAATCTCCCAATCCACAATCCCATAAAAACATTTTTCTTTTCCTGTTTCAAACTCTCCAACAAGTCAAACATTTCTGTCAAATACCGAGCAGTCGGTGGTGATATCAGACACACCAATAAACAAACAACAATAATCCATCTTAAATGGAAGCTGACTAAGCAGCAAAATTTTTACTACGTTATTAATTTTAAATAGCATATATTGTGATTTTTTTAAAATTAAAACCTTACCTGAAATTTGCTTAGTGTTTCAATTATTGCTTTGCAAGTTTCAATGATGATTTCGCTCAGTGTAGGAGGTGCAATGCAGGCTTGAAATTTTAAATTTTGAAATAAGCGCCACTAGCATGGTACTTCAAAGTTACTGATAACCTGAGTATCTGGTATACATTTGCGCATAACAGTGTCCATTTTTCAATGTGAAGACGTAGTAATAACAACTCTTCAAAAATTTTATGGTCCATGTGCTGGAAATTAGTGTAATCATCTGGTTCTGTGTATAACATTTCTCGTAATAATTTTTTTTGTGTATATCTCTCTCTTAATTTCATCCATCCTGTAAATCAATGTCTACTTTCTTTTTTCTTAATACATAGTGCTAGAGTCAACGCTAAAAATGCTTTACTACTTGTTGCAGCACACATCATGTCCCGATAAGGCGAAAACCAAAACTAAAGCAAGTTTGACAAATTTGTTTGATCTTTTGCACTGCTGTTTGATGAAAACGTGACGTTCAACCAACAAATTTGATCTTATACAGGCCCATTTAGACACAAAGTGAGGGAACTGTGGGTGCTCATAAAATGAGAAAAGAATATCTTTGGAAACACAGTACTCTGTGAGATTCTCAACTCTTCACCATCACCAAGATCAGCTACTTTTCATAAACACTGTATACATATTTCTTGCAAGAAAGTATTAGCCTCCTATTGAGTAACTAGCAGATCTTAAAAATAAACTTAATCCATCTTCAATTGTATCCTGAGATACTATTAAGAATTCTAAACTGTTCACAACAAGTTCGATCATTCAGCAGAATGTATTACAGCCTGCATCTTTTTACACAAAACATTGTGTCATAGATATGACAGCACTATGAACAATAAAATCAACAAGATTACTAGTTAAGACAGACAACAAAATTGGATTATTTAATTTAAAAATTGAAAAAAGATACAATAAAAAATTATTCCCATATTCCACTCACGTAGGATATCCTGTGACATCCTGATCGGAACACAATGAAGTCTCCTTCACACAATTAACCTTTGCTATCGTTACTTCACTGCCGTCTTTGTTGTATTCTTCAGATAATTTATCCCATGTAGGCGCAAGAGAACTGCAGTGCCCACACCTGAAAAGACATGAAAATCATTTAAAAATAAATTAAAAGTTTTAAAATGCAGTTTGCAGAGATCTATCCTAGGAAAATAAGGCAGAATCAGTAAATGATAAATTTGATTACTTTTCCTTCAGCAAAGAAGTTTCACTAATAATGTAAATAAGAATTTAGCTATGCATAAGAAGTGAGACATCGAAAGTTTCATACTACAGGCAGAGGGGAAAAAATGATTTTCCAGTTAAGATTTCAAACTGCCAGATTGTTACATAATAATTTAACTTTTAAATCCTTGAATTTGAAAAATAGTAACACCAATTAAGTAATTAAATACATTATGCGTGAATACATGATCTTTCTTTGGCAACAGAATTAGAACTTCCAAGTATTAGTAGTTTTGTAACCAATGAAATACCCAAACACATGCAGTGATTCGTGATACAGGGAATGAGTTTAGCACCAATAGTTTGATCCTTATTTGTCCACTAATATAAAGGTAGATAAAAAACCTTGAAAACCCTTTGCTTAATTTACTGATTTTTTGTACATGCATAATATGTATCTAGTTCAGGCTAATTATTCAAATATTACTCTGATTAATCATTGAAAATAAGATAGGATTGGGGGGGGGGAGGGGGAACAGATACCCGTCATTTGAAGACAGGAGATTGAGACGAACACATAAAAGCACAAAAAAAAAAAAAAATAAACACAAATGCACAATATTTCAGCATGAGCCTTAATCATGTGAGAGGCGAGACACATGGCAGGGGGAAAGATGTGGTCACATCCCGGCATTTATGTGGCAGGCCGGGATGCAGGGGCGTACCAATCGGAAATGGCATCTAGGTCAAGCATCGAAGTTGCGCCCTTTCGTAAATCATTTAAATACAAATAAAATTATCATAAATATTCCTGTTATAGAAAAAAATTATTTCAAAATATTAAATTTAAAATTGCAACTTTCTTGCCTTCTGCAACGCAAATATATAAAATAATAATTCCGTGTGGTCGTAATGGTCTGGAGACAGAGTTTCTATTGGCTGCACATTCCGCCCCTGCCATAGCCGCCTTAACCTAACCCAGCAATCCAACCGGGTACAGGAGGCCTACAGTTTAACATGGCTTCCAAACCATGGAAACTTTCTGGTGTATTTCACATTACACAGCAAGCTATGCCAGACATAAAGGTCGGGCTAAATGCCTTAGAAAATCTCCGCTGGGACAGGGATTCGAATGGGGGCCTTTCGATCTCCAGTCAGACACGTTAACCGCTGAGTCACCAGGTCGCTACGCAAATAGATTAATAACAATTCTGAAATATATTTCTTCAATTTCTTCTTGCTCTACACTGAGAAAAGGCTTTCTTGACACATTGACGCCCTCAAATACGAAAGTAGTCCCTATTAGTTTTAGCTTACTGAAAGATCACTCGCAACTTGTCGTGCGTATTGCAGACGTAAGCATAACCTATATTGATATGCTCAGATTCGGAAAGATGCTCTTATCTCCTTACTCAACAACAAATTCAAGAAGCTCTTAAAATCTTTTCATGTTTACCTTTTACCTTGTGGATATTAGTATTTCGAACATCCAATATTTATTTGTATCTGTTCTCTGTTGACATCACATCCATAAAAATATCAACTTTCATTTTTAAATGGTCGCATTCACCAGTGCTGTAATACAGTTTTTTAATATCTAGGAAAATTCAAACTCTGGTACTGGTCTCAAGAAGACGCTGAACCTTACTCGCATTTCACACACAACATGATCCAGTGATTCCTGCATAACTTTTTCTGTTTCTTTCTTAGCACCCAAATCAGCACATTTTCTCTACCCAAAAGGTGTTTTTTTTTTTTTGCCTGTGGAATCTTTCAATCAGATCCCATTCCTGGCAAAGATTGAAACCTATCTCGAGTGCAACACTAACCAACCTCTCTCTTTCACTAGTAAAATGGTCTTGGAGGGCTTTTATATCAATGGCAGCATCATGAAAATTCATGCTAAGATCCTGGAACTGCTTTTTAACATGGTTGATAGTCAGATACTCATAGGATAACATGCGATTATATAGAAGTCCTGCCTCGCTTCTTGTTTCACTCGTTTATTGCCATTGCCTGTAATGTCTTGAAGAACTTTCAACATATCTTCAAGATATTTGTTAGCTGGCTTAACTGTTTCAATCCTTGCACTGCATCTTGTCTCAGACTTTGATTTTACAACCACAGGCACGGAGTTCTTGGGTTTATCCAAGCGCAAGGTGGAACGAGAAAAGAATAAAAGGTATCACGCTTGGCTGCATGTACTCCACCAAAATGAGTAGTTGATTATCGCAATTCACAAATGTCAGCAGATTATTGTTTTCACATATTCTTGCCATCACAGCAAAGTTGTAATAACATTGTGAACAACAATTCTGCGTATTCATACCACTTTTCTCTAGCTGTTTAAGGATTTCATCAAGTAAGCTTCCAGCGTCATCTTGGCTAATCTGAATGAAACCAAAAAAGGACTCCCTAATCCGAACTAATTTCCTTTCAAAATCAAACTTCTATGTATCTCACTATTTCTGACATCTGCTCACAATGTGCATGGTCAGTAGTAGAGTCAAACATGATACCATAGTATTTTGATTTGCGAATGTTTCACAATAAACATTGGCGAAAAGTGTTCGCCATCACATGAATGAACTCATTTTGATCAAGAGGTGAAAAGTAAGATGTGGTGCCAGGATGATTTTTAACCTGAGCAAGACGGTTACTCATGATGGAGTCAAATATTTCTAGGAGCAGTGGCAGATCCATGATTTTTGTTTGGAGGGTGCTAGAATTTTGTTTTGGGGGTTCTTGACTTAGTGCCTTTATGGGACGGAGGGGGGGGGGAGGGGAGGAAACATTGCTGCCCTTATAAAAACAGGATACAAAAAAGGTCCCCAAAATTATGATGTCATCGGGTTAACCTAGATGCTTTGTGAGGGGAGGAACTTGAAACCTTTAGTACCCCCCGCCCCCTCACTCCCCGTTCAGGAGCTTTATCAATCCAAGGAAATTACCAACAGTATCGGATTCAGCTCCATCACATCTGGAGCTCTGTGATCTCGAAATCAAGATTTTGAGTGGCAAGGAATTTGATCCAGTGATAGATTCTCTTTAATACATTACGCCACTTTCGTTTTTCTGTATCGAGCTGTGTTTGAAGTTCAGCGTCAATAATACCTTTAGCTGCAGCAAAATTCAATTTCTTTCCTTTGGGTGAAGCACTCATAACGATTCTTCGCATTTTCAAGGGGAAGGAGGCTTTGATGTGCTTTCCAGATGGTAAATCCATCTATGTGCTCTAATGAAAATAGATACTATCTAATTGTGAAAAGATAAGATGACAGATGCAAAAAACAACAGATTTTTTAGACGGGGAATAGACTAGCCATGAGCAAGTCACCTCTCCACCACAATTTCCTTGTTTCTTCTTAAACCAGCATTTGTCATACAACGGTTATTTGTAGGTAGTAAAGGACCATCAGTATTTTGAAAATATTTTGAACCCATTTTAATTATTTCGTTTTCAAACGATCTGACAGAATTGATTTCCCATTTATCTTATCCAAAATGTAGAATTCCAATGTCATGCTGCTTAATTACTTCTGGTATGACAGTGATTGGGTTTTCTACATCATCCACCATATCACCTCCACCAACTTTTTTCCCTACTAAAATACTAATGTTTTCAACAAATTCTTCAGGAGCCTTTAGAACTTGTAGCCTCAATGCTCTCAATCTTGTCATACTCAAAATTATCCAAAGTTAAATCAGCCTTGTCTTGTGCTAAATTAGTGTTGGATACTTTGTAAATGTCGATGTAGGCAATTCCTTAGAACATGGCAAACTTCAAGTAGCGGACTTTTCAAGAAAAGGTACCTATAGTTCTTGAAGTACTTGCTGGATTTTTGTGCTACTTCATCTTGCAATTTTCGTTTTTTCAGTCCCTCAGTGCATATCTCTTTTTATTTGAAAAAATCGATTCACATTGTGTTGGTATTATTGTGAAATAAAGTAGCTTCACACTCGCTCGCAACACATGCAATGCAAATAAAATACACAACTGAGCCATGCCATCATCTCATCAGCAATTAAGCAATTTATTTGCAAATTCAATCCAATCGGCTTTTTTCCATCTTAGTGTAGGGTGCGATCATATAACAGGTATGGATGTTCCCACCTCTAGGATAACAGGTCTGTGTTGACTGTGAGGAAAATCCTTGACCACTGAACAACGAACCTGACTGATTGCTCTCTGGAGTAGGGTTGTAAAACATAGGTCTGGAGTGTATCCTTGGCACCATCGAGCTGAATGAAATGTCGGCAGATCTTTAGCATCATAAATTAATTTCAGATTATCAGTTTCCATCAAGCTTTCAAGTATTTCACCATAAAGGTCATTCTTGCTATAGCCCCAGAGGTGATGTTTACTGCTGAAGTCACCAAGTACTATAGTTGGGTGTTGTTGAGGTGGAAAAGGAGGGTTAGGCCAAATAGTTTCAGGTGGCTTGTACACATTCACTATCGTTAGATTTTCAACTTTTGTCGTGATGGTATAAATGTCATTATCAGAGTTTACTGACAGGAATTGGTATTTGGCAAATCATTATTGGCATAAATTGCGAGGCCATACTTGGGATGAAAATTAGAGGTTATTAATTTGAAACCTGGTATTCTCCCTCTGCGTTGTATCTGTTGTTCGTGTGCTGTGGGAGTTTCTTGGAGCACAATGACACCGACTGCATATTTCTGTGCAAGTCTGGAAAGATATTCACATTTTTCTCGACTTATTCCTTCGATATTCAGTTGACAAATGCGTAGAGATGGTCCAATTCTACGAGCTTGTGGGTCCTGAGAAGCACCTTCTGGCTCCTTTTTGTGTATCTTTGGACCGAGAGGTCTATTCAGCAATGGAGAAAGTATTGCTTGTCTTATATAGAACCAAATTTTCCAGTGTGGATGCAGGACAGGAGCCACTACTATTGGCCCATTCAAAGATATCTCAACAGAGCACACAATATACCTTCCGATCGTGTTCCAGTTCGCTGTTTACACTTTCCTTCTCACTCATTCGAGAAAGCTCACCAGCCGCGCGCTGGTATTGCAGGATTATTTGAATATTAATTGTATTGTTGATTTATTTTGACATTTAAGTTTAATAATTCGCCAATTTTGCGCTCCCCTTTCAATGTTGCCCAGGGCAAGTGCCCTACCTGCCCCACCCTAGGTACACCACTGATGGGATGTGACTACATCTTTTCCCCCGCCATATGTCTCGCCTCACATGATTAAGGCTCATGTCAAAATATTGGGCATTTGTGTTTATTTGTTTTTACGTGTTCGTCTCGCCCTCCTGCCTTCATCTATGGTAAGTGACGGCTTATCTGTTTTTTCCCCCATCCTATCTTATTTACAGTGCCTCACGGCAATTTCTTTGTTTCCAATATCTAATTAATCATTAGAATACCACAACAATATAGATGTAACATATTACCCAAAATTTATGAACTATAGTACAAGTAGTTCAAAACTAATTCTATCATAAAAAAAATACTTATTTGATAATAGTGACACTGAAAATGTTGTTAGGTAACGAACGATTTGGAACATAAACCCATCAATCACCAAACATATAAAGGCAATATGGCTACAATTAACATATTATAATATCTTAGTCATGTAAGAGGTGAGACATTTCGCAAGACCTGCCACATGGGGGGGGGGGGGAGGGGGGGACTAAGGTTTTTACCAAAATATCATAAAATGTGTTCACATTTTTGTGTTTGTCATGGCCCTCCTGCCTTTATCTGTGGTGATTGATAGGTTTATGTTCCATATCCTTCCTAATCATAAATATTTATTTCATCCTCTCCAACTTGTGAATTATATTCAAATTTGTATCATCTAACAGTTAATATGACAGTGAGAATGAAAATGATTTAAAGAAACGAGAAAGGATGGATATGAAAAGTAAAACCATCAATTACAACTGATGAAGGCAGGAGAGCAGTGTCGAACACATGAAGAAAAACACATTTAATTATTTCACTTAAAAACCTTAATCAAGCAGATAGCTGTTTTTCAACCTGTGGGTCGCAAACCCCAGGGAGGTCACCAAATCTTGCTTGGGGGAGTGGGGTGGGGTTGCAGTTATGAGCCAGCTAAATGAAAAAAGCAAGGTTTGTAGGTCTAACAATATAATAAAATTTTCTGGTTGTATTTTTGAGATGCAAATAACCAAATAATTTTCTAATTGGAGCCTATTGTCATCAGTCTTTTATTTTCTTCCACTAATTGTAGCAGATGTGGAGGATTGCACAGACTTTTTGAGAACGCCATTTTATCCTTGCTTGCAGCGAAGCTAGTCTGTACTTATGACATACTAGAACAACTGATAGCAGTGAATGAAAAACTGTTCCTATGTGCCCACTGATCCTACCTTCTGAAATTTTGATATACTGTTTTAAATATCAATTTCTGTTAGGAGAGTCTTTCTCCAAGGTGTTGTGATTGCGAGCTGAAATTTTCTGAAGTTTTAAAAGCTTTAAATCTGTTGTTCACATTGATATTATATTGAGCAAAGAGAGAAAGTGAATTTCTCTCACTTGCGGGTTGTGAAGACAATTCAAATGTTAATTATTTGGATGTCATATTACCCTCTGGAGCAGGTATGCTATAGGCAAAAACTACCCACCAATGAAAGCAAGAGTGGATTGTATGGCCAGCTACACCCTTTCTTCACTTAAGTAGTTCCAGCTGACCAGGTTATCCTCATGCCACGTGATGTCATCACCAAGGCCCCAGCATTAACTGCATCTCACACCTGGCCACCAGCAATGGTGTTATTACAAGGCCCTTGCAACACTTCCTCCCAACCACTCACCTCAACACTGGAAGTACTCAAGGTGACTATATGTCCACACACCATTGCCTTCTGCACACTCCGTATGTTCCCTCCTCACTCGGAATATGTCTCCATGATGAATTATAAATTCCAGCATTTAGCTTCATTCAAGAGCCTTTCTGAAAGTTGAAATTTATTTCTCTGCCATCCCACTCCACTCAAGCCTTCCTGTTCTGCTTTATCTATATTCCTGTCCCTCTTAAGTAAAGGGCTTTCTCTTCCTTGAATGGTTTGACCATCCATAACCTTCACTAGAATTCCTGTTACCTGCCATGTGCAAATGTTTTAAGGAATCCCGATAGCAGTATTTTGCAATAATTGTGTCAATTTCACTCATTAAAACTATACCATTACGTATGAAGGGAAAGGTCTCCTCAGTGTCAGGGTTGGTGTAAGTGATAGAAATAGTGCTTGCTGGACATTTTTTTGTGTGATCAGCTGCATAGGAAGCTGCCTTCGAAATGTCTAGTGAAACGAGGAAAACAGTACTTGTAGACTAGGTGTATATATGATATCCATAATATTGGTATCACACTACCTCACCAAACAAACAAGTTTATTATCAAATGATATGCCAAGAAATTTAAATTTGATACCTTCAACAAGCAATTCTTCCTCCTCACAACCATAAAAAAACTATTTTTCTCTGCACTTAATAGGATGACTATTTTCTTTTGCAATTCTCTTCCCTTACATGTTGATCTAACAAACCAAATAGCCTATCTACATACCCCTGTAGTTGATCATAATCCTCTCGTTTTTCATCCTATCACATAACATTATGTGATCTGCAAATGACATGAGCCATCAATCAACATAATCATTCTTTACACTGCGGTACTGCCATTTTCACTTCCTTCTGTTTTGATACTCCTCACCCAAATATTTGCTTCTCATCTCTCAAAAATCCGTTTATCTGATACCACAATGGTATTAACTATATTTACCACTATTCTATTACTCACTCTACCAAATGTCTTTTTGAGAGATCATCCAGTGCTACACCATTAACTTAGCCTCCTTTGTCCATTTCATCTGAAAGATCTGGTATGTAGCCAATTAATTACAGGAATAACAGCGCCTAAACCAATGTCACTGACTTGTTTTTTTTAACTGCTTAACGTCTCCTATAACAACTAGGTCTTTAGAGACGGGAAAGGATGGGGGGGGGGGCAAGGAATGGGAAGGAATTCGGCCATGGCCTTTTGAAGGAAGCATCCCGGCATTCACCTGGAGTGATTTGGGGAAACCATGGAAAACCCAAATCTGGATGTCCGGACAGGGATTTGAACCGCCGTCCTCCCGAATGCGAGGCCAGAACGCTAGCCGTTACACCACCACGCTCGGTGTCACTGACTTGCAAATCATTTTATTTCTTCACAGATATTTCTTACATGGTCACACACCAAGCTATCCAACTTAGTACTGAGGTCAAACTAATCAATCTCGCAACCCTATTCAAGTCACCTACTTAATAAGTCACGACTATTTCTCCATCCCAGCCCTCTGATATGTTACAGATCACCACATTCAATCTGCAAATTTCCAGATATGAAGCAATAGTGAATCCACCTATGATAATATTTGTAATAATACAAGGGTGGTCTGATAAGTACTTAGTCTACAAAAGAAAAAAACGAAAATTTTGGAGAAGTGGCGATTTATTTCTCAACATAGTCTCCTTTTAGCTCGACACACTTGACCCAGCGATGTTCTAACTTCTTTAACCCGTCTGAAAAATTCGTTTTCTGGATGTCTGCAAAGTAGGCCTCCGTGGCGATAACCTCCTCATTCAACTCAAATTTCTGCCCAGCGAGTGTCTTCTTCAAGTTTGGAAACAAAAAGAAGTCGCACAGGGCCAAATCTGGAGAATATGGTGGATGGGGCAGCAGTTCGTAGCCCAATTTGACCAATTTGGCTGTAGCGATGGCGGAGGTATGAGCCAGTGCTTTGTCATGGTGGAAGAGAACGTTTTTCTTCGCCAAATAGGGCCGTTTTGTCTGCAATTTGGCGTCGAATCAGCCCAATAATTCGGCATAGTAAAACCATGTGATATTTTTGCCCTTCTCCAGGTAGTCGGCGTAGATCACACCTTGTGAATCCCAGAAAACGGTGGCCATCACCTTTCCGACCGATGGCACAGTCTTCGCCTTTTTCAGAGCACATTCGGTGGGTGAAGTCCACAATTTTGACTGTTCCTTGGTCTCTGGTGTGTACCAGTGGATCAATGTTTCATCGACGGTCATATAACGATGCAGAATCTCCTTTGGATTGCGCTTAAACAGCATCAAAAACAGCTAGGAAGTGGTCTCACAGTTGTGCTTGTTGTCTGGAGTGAACAAACATGGCACCCATCGCGCCGACAGCTTTCTCATGCCCAAAATTTCATGCAAGATATGCCCCACACGGTCTTTTGAGATGCCTACTGTCCCAGCAATCTCGCGCAACATGAAGCGGCGGTCTGCCAATTTGAGATCGTCGATTTTTGTCACATTATCCTCCATGGTAACCGTTTTCGGGGCACCTGGGCATGGCTCATCAAAAACTGACGTGTGAACACATTGAAACTCGTTAAAAGCAATTTTTGACAGTCGCCATCGAAGGAGAAGAGTCACCGTAAACAACATCCAAGTGCTCTTTGATTTGGCTGCGCGACTTTCCTTGCAAAAACAAGAATCTAATCACAGATCGATATTGCTCTTTTTCCATTTTTCTAAAATTCGCGGACACACCCAATTTCACACACGATCACAACAAAACTATGAGTCCGATGTGGCTGAAATTTTAACAATAGCCATCTTAGATAATGTACTACATGATAATAAATTTCTCTGGCGACAGTGGCCCCATCGGAAAAAGAGGCTAAGTACTTATCGGACCTACCTCGTATTATCCTTGTTACTGTTTTTTAACATAACTAGTTCTCTCAAAACATCAGACATATTTCACAGACCAGCTATCTCAAATTTGTGTTTAGAAGCTCCTGCTCTGATACTTCCCTCCCATCCCTGTATGACAGTCACTTAGTGGTCTCATCAAACATCCCACCTTCATTATATCCTCAGTAACTTTTTCTCCCATCCTCTCTGTCCATCAACATTTTAAAAATGGTAATATGAATTTTTAGAAACATCATACAGCATTTCCCTTTGGCATATGTCTATAGTCTCATATAAACTATTTAGAATGGGGCTTAACACCTAAAATTTAAATAGTAAATAACTTTTTTTTAATTTTCTTAATAATAAAGCACTTTTTAACTTAGAATCTAACCATTTTCGCAAGGACAAGGTTTAGAAAGAGGAACTCCTAATGTCAAGAGATTTTGCCACATTCATTTTCATGAATCAAACTTAAAATTATGATTATTTTTAAGTGTAATTTGTACGACCTAAAAATTTTATTTAAAGAAATATTTTTAAGTCATATTGCGCCTAGTACAAGCATAGTACAAAATCTAAAATTTTTAATGAAGGAGAAGAGATATTCGAGTTGTAGATAATGCAAGTTGTCGGCACAGGTAGACACATTCTGAATAAAATTTGAGGAACAGAGTAAACTACAAACATAAAGAAAATTGGAATCTTTAATAAATAAAGTAGGAAAACAGAATTAAATACAGAAAATTCCAAGGATTAAGAATATAACAGTTTAATGTAAGGTTTGAAATTCATGGGAGAAAAGTAAGATTTTAATATTCCCACTGTCACAAATTGTTACAAATTTCTCTCACTTAAATCATTACATCAAGGATAAAAATTAAAATCCAATAGAAGGATTGTTGGGGAGTAAATGAGATCTCAAAAATTAGAACAAATTTCCCTATGAACCATGGGTAAATTGTTAAAGTAAAAAGGGGCTAACCAGATATTAATTTTATAAACTTTAGCCAGATATCATGCAGGTGGGGGATGAGTGGTACAGTTACTGTTAATCATAAATTACACTCTGAATGAGGCGAGTCAAGTAATATAACACTAAATGATAGGGAATATTTCAAAGAATAACGTGACCCAAAAATCTCAGTGGACGATACAGATGTTACAAGTTATTAGTGAAAAGCAGATACAGGACTTCTCGAGGGCGGAAAAAGTATGCAGTTTCAGATAAAAGTTGTCATAGGTAAAAAGAGACAGAAAAAATTGGAGCTTTATCAAATCAAAATTTCAGACAGATAGGAGCAACTTGACAGGCTGAGAAAATTTTTCCACCTGATTTTCCTTATAAAAAGGTCAGCCATCTTGTGCTCTCCATCCAGTTTCAAATAGTATTCGGTCACAGTTTGGTTGTTTGTGTCATGTCTCCATAAGAACTTTGAGAACTATCACCATGCTGGTGATAGAATTTTGGCAGAGAAGATAGGTAATGGGTCTTTGAAAATTTTTTATCCAGAAATAACATTAAGATGGACTGAAAGGATTTTCTAACATTTTCACTAACTTGTGGAGGAAAGTTGTGAAAGCTTCATCGGATGTGTGATTTCAAGTTAGTTAGTCGTAGCTACTAGCTATTTCCTCATAAGATGCATATGACAATGCCTTACTATTAATACCGGTTCATCTATAAGAAACTTTCTGGGAGTATGCCGTTTTATCCAAAGTGACTTTTATTCAGTGCAACCTTCTACGTGTTAGCTACTACAGGTTAAGTTAATAGCTTGGCAGCCAATTTTCAAGAAACCATGCATCTACCGAATCTAATTTCAGTACCTGTCAAAGCTTCAAGTAATCTGTACATATTCCCCAGGCGCATATAAGCTTGACACCTATGTATTATATTCTTCATGAATGCGTCTTTAGCTTCCTTCTTTGGTGCTATTAATTACTTTTCTGGTTATTTCAAGTGTTTTGCCTCCCTGCCTTGCTATTTTCTTACTCCTTTTTCACAAATTTCCTTAGTCTCCCCATCTCCATTATAGCACGAGTTGTTTTTCCTTGATTATTCTGCTATTATCATTATCTGTGTAAACTGTTACTATTTCCTGTCAAGTGTGTTAGTACACCCCTCATATGTAATAAACCCTTCTCAGAAATAATTCAATTCTGGAACCTCTACCTTTTATAATTGTACTTTAACTGCGCACAAATTAGATAAGTAGTTTACTGAAACCTCTGATATCCACTGGAACTGTTTGTAATCACTTATTTGTTTATACATACTGCCAGCAACAGTTTTTTCATGTAGGCAATAAACTAATAGATTTTGGAAAACATGTTGCAAACTGCACAACTTTCTCTACCTATCAGAAAATTGTAGTATTAACCTCTTTAAATTTGGATCAAGAGTTTTATTATAATGTTTTCCTAACATTTCGCACTTAAAATTTACAAAAACAAGGCACCAAAAACTAAAAATGTTGAGGCTTGAGAGGGCCAAGCTATCAAATGTTACCAATGCTTCAAATCTCTTGAAATGTTTGTTAATCCCTTTCTTGTGATGTGATTTTGGCATTTCAGCTTCTGTTGGCTAAACAGATGGAATCATTTTTTTTTTTATTGTGTGCATATATGGCACTTCAAGGTGGATTGTTTTTGTTGTCGTTATTTGGGTTTCAGGGTGCGTCGACGACGGGGTCATTAGCGCCCTAGCAACAACCAGGCGTGACAACGTGGCAAAAATTGCCGTCTGTGTGGCCTACTGTAAAGGGGTCGGCCACAGAGACAGCACAATAAAATACTAACCTACTAACTAAAATACCGTCTGTAAAGAGATCGCCACACAGACGGGTACATAAGATATAAAACTGAAACAAGGCAATAAAATATAAAAATACATACATTAACTGGTTGGCTGTAAAAGGGGCCAACCAGTTTAAAAAACAAGTTAGCTGGCTGGATGTAAAAGGGCCAGCCATATAAGCAGTGGTCACAAGTAAAAACGGTACTTGGATTGGTGGTTGTAAATGGCCACCAATCCAATTTAAAACCTAGGCCGATCTGCCCAAAATTTTTGGGACAAGACCAGCCAAGCAACAAACTTTAAAACCTTAGCCACGCTGTCACGGTCATCGTTTAAAATAAGGGACAGATCGTTGGCTAAGCTAAGGTCTGCCCTTAGATCTAAAAACAATACCACATTCGGTTCAAATGTGGCGTACCGTCAAAGGTACGCCACAAGCAATCACATTCCGGAGGGTCCTCTCGGCGGAGAAGAAAGCTGTGCGTCAGAAGACAGTGCCCTATACGGAGGCAAGTAAGGAGAACCTCATCCCTCCTCGTCCGCTGGAAGGAGCTGCTCCACGGCTGAACGTCTGTTTGACCAGCCGGAGCTTATTATGCTCGACTTCCAGCCCACTGCCTCTGCCAAATTTCAAAGATAAATCTCTTCGCCGCCAAGGCAAGGGTCTGACTTTGGGACCGGAGCAAAGTCGATTCGGACCTTGTCGCAGGCCAACTTGGCAGCAACATCGCTGCCTCGTTCCTCCTGATTCCCACATGGCCAGGTACCCAGCAGAATAAAACCTCCTTTCCAAGAGATTGAAGAGAAAGGAGGGCGTCCTGGATGTCCTGGACTAGCCAGTCTGCTGGGTACACAGTTTCTAACGCCTGAATACAACTGAGGGAATCACAGCATATGAGGTACTTCATATCACGGGGTGCCTTCATACGCTGGAGCGACTTTAGCAGGGCATAGCACTCCGCAGTGTAAACACTGCACCTGCTATCCAGCTTGTATTTGTATGTCGCTCGAGGGAACACTACTGAACACCCTACACTGTTAGCCTGCTTAGACCCATCCGTATACACCGGGGTAAAACTGTGATATTGATTAAAAATATCAGTAAAAATATTAATAAAAACACTGTCAGCGGTTAACAGTTTGTTATGCCGGGACAGTTCTAAAATTGTTCTGGGCCTCTTTAAAAAGCCAGGGAGGAGATCTACTCCAC
>JARYHS010013631.1:16299969-16361258 GCA_031002005.1 Vandiemenella viatica | reverse complement strand
CAACTAAGAACTTGTTAAAATGTTAGTGAATAGTACACACTAAACATGCATCCACACTACACATTTATATTGACACTTTGTAAGGACACCGAGCTAATAAATATTTTTTTTAATATTTTTATTTATAATGCATTCCATGTTTAATTTTTTGCCACTCCTTAATTTTTTTATGGAGGTGTAATACAAATTGCTTTGTTAAAATATAAAAAATGAAGTATTTAGTTTAAAACAGTGAATGAGTCTGAGGGTCTTTGCAAAGTGAGGTGTAAGAGAGAGTGAATATCTTAGAGAGAGGGAGTACACTAGAAGGAGTAATGGCGGGCAGATAGTGTGTTGGTACCTCACTTGCACAAAGAATGATTAATTTGTGAAGTATTCAATACGACAGTTACAGAGTTACCTGAACAAGAAGTGAATATAAATAAAGCAATATAAGTTTAAATAATTGAGTGCAGTGTTGCAAGTTAATTGTTATTGCCAGAGTCCTTTATTCCACTTCTCGTGTACAATTTTACGGAATTCAGACAGGGTGGAACCAATTTTATGAAAGAAAAAGAAACACGAGGCCAGGTGTACTTATACAAGGCAAATGTGACGAGCACATGTACCAGGAAAAACTTATAACTTGACAAACCATGCTTGCTGTAATAAGAGCAGTATCAGACTAGCATTGCTAAAAATAGTCCTTGTGTAGTAATTCTTTACGCTCTTGCGGCAGGAAAAACCATTGATATATCTATACTCAGATTATTGGAAAAAGTATTAGAAAGTAGTTGTATGTCTCATCCTTATTTTTTTGCTGTCATCAGTCTCTTAACTGATTTGATGCTATTCTCCATTCTTGCGCCAACCTCTTCATCTCAACATACCCCTTACAACCCACGTTTTCTGCCTCATATATTATAATCTCTGTCTTCCTCCACAGTTCTTACCTTCGACTGTTCCCTCCACTAATAAATTACCCAACCCTGCACGTCTCAAAACATGACCTACCGTCCTGTCTCTTCTCTCTGTAAGTCTCTCCCACAAACTCCTTTCCTCACCCATCAAAAAATGGTAACTAATTACCATTACATAATTACGTAGTTTTTCTCGGCGTTGCAAATATAAATAATTTTCTCGGGTGACTAGCCGAGTTATATGAATGTCATAGTTACACGATATTTCGGCGCACTGAATCATCGACGCCATCTTCTGGTGAAGTGAGGTCAGGAACGTGCGAAGTTGCTGAGCTAGACCAGATTACAGAACTTTTTGCCGTCCACCTGTTTCTATCAAACCACGTCCACCGTGACGCCTGGGACTGGATAGACAGTTGTACTGTGGCTGGAAGTTGCAAGGTTCAATGCAGCGCAACGGCACGTCAATGTGGCAAGTTCTCTCGGCTCACCCGAAAATCAAAGCCCTCCTCAGAGCCAGACAGGAATACTGTCATCAATCTGAGCGGTGAGGTAATGGACTCTGACACCATATCGGTGCTATCTAAGGGACTAAATTTTGCTCCAGTACCGAAGTCCATACCGTATAGGGATATTCTTACCGGCGTTGAACAGGCCGTCCGTGGTTTGCCTAAAGAGACTGCGGAAGAAATGAGGCGTGAAACCTGCCGTATTTTATGCAAATCAAAGTCACCACGGCCCAACATCACAGCTGCCGAGAGGAGATCACTTCGGGCATTGCGGGACAACACAGGCATTATTGTCTTACCGGCAGACAAAGGTAACGCTTCGGTAGTGCTTACTACGGCAGATTATCGTCGAAAGGTGGAAGAACTCCTGAAGGACGCATCCTATCGCAAGATTGCACGGGATCCTACCAACGCTGTGGTGAGAAAAACGACAGCTCTTCTTAAGAACTCAGGTCTGCCAGAAGACACAGTGAAACAACTACTACCCCGTGCTGCTGTTCCTCCAAGACTCTATGGACTTCCCAAGATCCATAAAGAGGGTACCCCATTGCGGCCAATCGTAAGTACCATCGGATCAGCTACATATTTTCTTGCCCGATATCTAACTGGGCTGCTGACACCATTAGTGGGTAAAGGTCCTCATCACGTGACCAACTCCGCAAGATTTATTGACGTAATTAAAGAACTCCACCTGCAGCAACATGATTTATTGGTGAGTTTCGATGTGGTGTCACTGTTCACTAGGGTCCCTCTCAATGACACGTTGGCTCTACTGGAACAGCATTTTGAGCCTGCCATAGTTGAGTTATTCCGGCACACACTCGAATCGTCGTATTTCTTGTATGATGGGGAGTATTACGAACAGGTTGATGGTGTGGCCATGGGCAGCCCTTTATCGCCAGCTATTGCTGACTTCTTCATGGAGAACTTTGAAGACAAGGCACTTGCAAGCGCTCCTATGAAACCCAGAGCTTTCTTCCGGTACGTAGATGACACCTTTGTGGTCTGGCCACACGGCAGAGACAACCTGCAAGTTTTTCTCCATCATCTTAACAGTGGAAACGAAAACATCAAGTTTACGATGGAGGTGGAAGAAGAAGGCCGGTTGCCTTTCTTAGACATACTAATAGAAAGGAAACCTGACGGGTCTCTAGGACATTCTGTGTACAGAAAACCGACGCACACAGACCTATACCTGAACGCGCGAAGCCATCACCATCCGGCACAGCGCAAGACGGTACTCAGCACGCTTGTACATAGGGCGCGAGCGATATGCGATGCTGACAGTCTACCCGGTGAATTGAGTCATCTGCGTCAGACCTTTCAACGCAATGGGTACACTGATTATCAGATAAGACTGGCATTCCGAGAGCCGACACGTAGGCTCAACAACACCAACAAGGAGCCACCTGATCGTCTAGCCTTTTTGCCGTACTCTGGCGCCACAACGTCCAAGATAGGACGGATTCTAGCAAAAACTGGAATCAAGACCATTTTCCTGCCACCACCAAAGGTGAAGAACATCTTACGCTCCCCCAAGGATGACCTTACTTTGCGGACACCTGGGGTATATAGCATTAATTGTGAATGTGGAAAAAGCTACATTGGCCAAACGGTGCGATGTGTTCACCAACGTTGTCTAGAACATGCACGACACGTTCGTCTGGGGCAGAAAGACAAGTCTGCGGTGGCGGAACACAGTCTAGAACATGGCCATGGTTTTGATTTCGAAAATACCAGAGTACTGGCGCATACTGGGGACTTCTGGAACAGCATCCTTACAGAAGCAGTAGAAATTCGTCTCGCGTCTAACCTCGTCAACCGCGACAGGGGGTACCAGCTGAGTGTAGCCTGGACGCCAGTCATCAATACTATTCGCCGACAGCGCGACCGGGACGCATTACACGGCGCGTCCAGATCAACGGGAAGTTCGGTAGTAACATAAGTGAGCAATTTGTTACTCAGGCATTAATGACCAGCTTACGGGAAAGTTTTTGCCTTCTGTTTTTTCCTTCTATGGAACGATGTGTTGATACGAGGCAGGACCCCGGCTACGATTGGTTACAAATCTGACCAATCACGTGGCAGCATGGCTCAATATGAGGCCCGCAACGGATCCGTGTTGACCCATCAGTTTGATAAACAATTTATGCTGAATGCTTTGTTTTATGATATCATCTTCGAAGGAGCGATGACTTTAAGCCCGTCCGCTACATGCCATGTAAAAACTGACATCAAATCTAGTCGTAACTCCACCTTAGCATCGATTCAAGCCGCAACGAGATTTGACCCCTGCTACGACTGGTTCTACAGCTGACCAATCAGAGGTTAGCAGCGGTAATCTGGTCTAGCTCAGCAACTTCGCACGTTCCTGACCTCACTTCACCAGAAGATGGCGTCGATGATTCAGTGCGCCGAAATATCGTGTAACTATGACATTCATATAACTCGGCTAGTCACCCGAGAAAATTATTTATAATTACCATTAATTCAGAAGAAATACAGGAACTTGGACTTTGTGACAGCTTTTTAATAGTGACATTATTTTTCATGAGATCATGCCAATTTGATGTTTCCATGTGGAATGCACTTTCCATAACACAACCTTAATTTCTGATCAGATGGATGAGAATATTCTGAATATCAGAAACAACAAATTACTTCTCAACTGCAACTTTTCGATCATGTTAAAACATTTAGACAAACAAAACTTCCTAATACCCATTAGTCAAATGACACTGGTTTACACATTATAAAACATATCTTCACCCTGACCAGTGTCAATATTAAAAAATCCATAAAACTTCTTAGTGAAAATTATTACACAATTACTACAAAGAAAATTTATACATCAAATCCACACCTGTGTAGCACGGCCCAGTTGCTCATTTACAAAAGCAGATAGTGTCTGAAAATCTCTCGTGCCTCTAAATTTGACTCCTTCATTCTCACCAGTCTTGAAGAACTTGAGCCTACAAAAAAAAAAAAAAAAAAAAATACAATTTGGAATACTAGACATTATTACAAATGTAGATAAAAAGTATGCTTTTTTCTTATACTCGTGTCTCCTAAACACAAAATAATATAGGCAGGAGGCCTAGTTGTCACCAAAAAAAGTAAAAAATTACACTTTTCAATCTATCAAGCAAGTTAAAATTAGTGGTGATAAAATTGCTAAGAAATAGTCTTTAATCAAGGTATAATAGTAGCTCGACAAGATTAATAAATTGTGAAAAGAATCCTTACATTGTAATCTTTTTTTTAACGTCTGTTCTTACTAATTTTTGAAAAAATTACTTAACCACTCTATTATTTTATTTAATCATTTCCTTCATAAAAATTGTTATAAATTTTGTCTGTGGATCACACGAAAAAAGTGAATCATAAAAAAGTTACAGCTATTTGAACTTTATGTATAATACTGCTTGATTCAGGAGAGTTATCTACTTTATATGCTAAATTTTTTAAAGTCTTCCTATAAAAAACTGACTCATTCATTAAAGGAATCAAAGTGATGTGACATCATCTGGTCATTAAAAGTACAGCCATCTCAGAGATGTTGACCACTCGACTCAAGTTTTGTAAGGGAGCAACCAAATTTATCTTTTTTACCTAGCAAAATTTCAAATTTTTGTATAAAGTGTTTGGTGCTTTTTATTTATCTTTGTACAGTGTGCTATCGTTTTTTTTTACAATAGAATATTGTTTCACACAGAGTGAAAAGACCAACATTTATTATTGTTAAAAGCAATGCTGAAGCTGATCTTAAAGGGAACCAACACCAGTGATATATGCATCCCTTGCCGACTCTGAGGCATCAATCAACAATTTCAAGGAGGACTACTGAGGAATATTCAAACTGAAAATCAGTCACTGTGGACTGAAACTCAAGTCCTTGATTTAGTGTGACATGATAATAAGCATAAAAACAATAGCTTATAATTTCTTTGTAAGTCTTCTGTCAGTGTAGAGAGTATTAAAACTTTAAGAGATGTCAGGCAGCAAGGCTGCACGGGGGTTAACAACACTTTCACCTGAACTGTGAACAATTAAGATCATGACCATGTGTAGCCTTCTGGTACCTATAATATTAAATAGATTGGCCGCCACGCATTCGTATTAAACCCCAAATGCGAAGGGTAATTGAAATAAAGTCACTTGACACAGATTCAGGGTAACACAATACTTATATTCTTGATAATAGTTCATTCGTACATTGTCGGTACCAGATACATGAATAAAGCATCGAACAACAGTTTCTTTGAAGATTACAGGTTAAGTACATTCACACGAGAAGACAAAAACTCACAAAGTCCCCCTAACATTGGTGAGTATTACGGCATGTTGGAATTTGCCTAAACCGCTACCGCGCAATCACTTTCCGGCGAAAGAATGAGACCAGAGTGAGACAATCTGAGCTCGCTGCAAGATCTTTTATAGACTTCTCAGAGCCTATGATGTCAGAAAATTTTTCTTTAATTAATATCTCCAAATGTACTAAATAGTTTAACTTGAAATTTTTACAAGGACTTTCTATTATCATGATCTACCCGTTTTAATTTAACATTCAAAAAGGTTTCTATAATCCTAAATTGAAGTCATCATGTGACCAACTTGGCGGAATTTTTACGCACTTCAGCAACAATCCGTGACAATCTATCTTTAAAAACTTAATTATTCTGACAAATGCTTATACTTTTCACCGAAACCATTATATGTTCGTAATTGTCTCAATTTGGGCTATCTACTGATATAAATTTCAAATTAATATTCCTTTTAGTTAAAAAGTTCATTTTTTCTCTTAATTAAAACTGCTAATTAAACTTAGACAAATTAATTAATTTTACTACCAAAATATCAGGTACAATGGTGACTATAGCTGGTGATAAAAGTACAGCTGTAGCTTTACTCGATTCAAAGATATTTCAAATCTTAGATTTTTACTTTTCTGATCGCGCGTTTCAAAACGAGAACAAATCGGAATATCTCTTAAAATAAATGTTTCCCGATATAATAAATACACTTTAAAATGATTCTAATGATGAGTTTTAACTGTGGAAATTAATACAGGGAAATTCCTTCAAGTTGACAATTACTCTTCTCGAAATTTCTAAGTCCAGAATAAGCGACTTCACAATTGATCTATAGAATACTTTACTGCTGGGGATAGCTAGTGGGAGTGTTTTTGGTGAACTAAAGGGTACCTAACAACATATGTCCTTACCACTGCCAACTGGTAAGTCACTGAGATTAGAATTTTTAAATTTAATGATGTATCACACAATTTTAATGCACTACGTTAATTTCTTGGACCAAATTACAATTTACAAAATGTGAGTATTTAACATCAACGATTCTCCGATTTTGGCCAATGAAATCACTAAAGCTACTTGACCCCATGCAACTCAACACTAATTCACAAAAACATTTGGGTAGGTGCAATTAAAAATCCATTAATATGGCATCACCATCATCACCTTCAGCCGCTGCCAATCACTGGCAAGGTCTGCTTGGAACTTCAACATTTCCTGTCCAACAACCATCTCTCTTCTTCTACCATCAGCCAATTTCCTCCTCTTTCTTCAAGACACACACATTCATCCCTAGGACTTCCTCTGGGACTCTTTCCTTTCATTTCCATGGCCAGAATTTTCCTTGGTATATTCTCTCCATTCTCACATGGCCAAAACACTGCAACCTTGATAACTGTTCCTCCTTGATCATCTCCCCGATTTTCTCATTCTTTGTTATGTGTCTTCTCGTTACTCCTACTACTCTGAAATTTCATTTCCACAGCATGTACTCTACGTCATCCGTGTTTCTGATCCATATGTCAAGACTGGCACATAGTAGGTTTTATAGACTGCTCCCTTACTCTTCTGTGGCTCAGCCCTATTACATACCAGACTTCTACTAATTGTAAAAAAATTTGTCTGCATATCTTCCTCTTTCATTTATCTCCATCTCGTTTTCTCCATTTTCTTCAATCCAGTTTTCCAAAAATTTGAAACATTTCACTTTATTCAATTGCTATACTCCAAGTGATATGCCTTGTAGCGGCCCACCTTTTTTTTTTTTAGCGAATTAAGGGGATATAAGATTTTGAAAAGTATTACAGCAAGCTAGGCCAGTTGCGACAGTTGCAGCACAAGGAATGTGAATACTCAGGAGGTAGCAACCTGCAGAGTGGGTCACCTGAGTTAGTAACAGTGAGCAAATCATGACATCATTCTGCTAGGGATGATCGCATCAATGGACTCAGTGGTTGGCCAGTAAATCTTCCCACCAGGTGCAACGGAGTGGGGGGAGTAATGATCAAAACTGGAATGCAGAGAGCGCAGAGGGTCGATCTGGCAGGGCGCAACTGGTAGTCTTCGAGGCAAGCTAGGTGGTAGTCACAGTGGCAACCGAAGATGGGAGCAGTTTATGCCAAGAGTAACCACTTCATTAATGAAGGTGGGAATGAACAAGCTCAGTCAAAGTTAGCATTGGGGATGGTTGAATATAATACGAGGGGGGATCAAATATAAACGGGATTTTATTTTTTATTTAAATTCATTTAATGAAAAACACAAGGTAATTACAATTTATTTTTCCACATAGTTTCCTGCTTGGGAAATACATTTTTCCCAGAATATGGGAAGCTTTTTGATGCCCTCATCATAAAAAGAACAGGGTCGTGTCAGCAGCCAATTGCGCACGAAGTCCTCAACACTCTCGACATCTTCGAATCTTTGCCCTCCTAGAGCTTCTTTAAGAGGTCCAAACAAATGGAAATCGCAGGGCGATAAGTCCGGACTGTAAGGAGGGTGATCAAGTGTAGTCCAGTGCATTTCCTGTAGTTTAGAGACAGTTAGAGATGCAGTATGGGGTCGCGCATTGTCGTGGAGGAGAATGACCTGTCGAATCGGTTGGTCTCTTCTTTTGCGGTGATATGCAACTCTCGCCTTGTTCAACAACTCTAAGTAGTAAGCGCCATTGATTGTGCGTCGCTCATGCAAAAAATCAATCAGCAAAATGCCTCACCGATCGAAAAAAATGGTTGAAAGAACCTTGCCAGCTTCACAGTCGAGTCTTTGCTTTCACTGGTGCTGCCTCCCCTTTCCTCCGCCACTCCTTACTGGCCCCTTTGGATTCCGGAGTGTAATGGTGAACCTATGTTTGATTGCAGGTGACGATCCGACCCAAAAATACATCACCTTCTTCCGCAAACCTTGCTGTAAACCTCTGACAGACTTTCAAACTTCTCAAATTCAGATTTTCGATCAAAAGGTGAGGGACCCATCTGGAACACACTTTACAGAACTGTAGGTGTTTTGTAATGATTGCTTGACAGCTCCCATAACTGATTCCGACTTGGTCTGCAATTCCTGATACTCTCGCCCGTCGATCGACGTCAATAATGTCTTTAACCGAACGAATGTTTTCGTCTGTAACGCTGGTCCGGGGACGGCGATCGTGTTGCTATTTTCCACTCGTTCTCGTCCTTCCTTGAACTTTTTATACCAGAAAAACACACGCGTCCTTGAAAATGTTTGATCACCGAACTGTGCAGTCAATCTCTGGCAAATTTCCGCCGCTGTAACTCCTTCAAGAGCAAGACATTTTATAATAATGCGTTGCGCAGTGAAGGGGTGCACCTGTTGCTCCGACATCGTGAGCGTTACTGACTAAATGGTGGGAAATATCTAACAACACGCTCTCCCCACTCCTAATGGTCCCGCCTAAGCATAGCAGAAGCGCGGGGTCAGTACTGCCAATTGTTGATTTTCGGGAACAACAATCCCGTTTATATTTGATCCCCCCTCGTAGTAGCTCACGGGAGGTCGAGCTCCAGCATTAGTCGCACGGGTGACTGACCTGGCTGTAACAAGGGTATCTAGGAAGCAATGGGTTATTCTAGAGTTGTCATGTACTATTGTTAATAAATGTAAATATTATATGTACCCTACTGGAGTGTTATTTAATTGTTCTATTGCTCACTTGACAGAGTGGTCCTACCCACATATATATATATATATATATATATATATTAATGTTCCTCTCAGGGGTGGCAGAGTGAAAAAGAATGCCGAGTACACCACATCCTGTCTCTGTCCTGCTCTTCTTTCTTGTCCTAATTACCACTTAACTCTTTCTTGCGAAGAACTTCATGCTGCACAATGCAACCATCCTCTCACAGACATCCAGCTGATCCTGCACTACTCCATCTTCTTTCAAAACTAGTAGGTTATCAGCACTTAACACTGCTTTTGTTCTTCTTTCCCCAATGCTCTGTATCATCTTCAATATTTCATCCACAACCACTATAAATAACGGGTGAGGGGGCACTTTAATAAGACCGGAGGTTTTCGTGGCATTGAAAATGAATAAAATTTTCTCGGGTAACTAGCCAAGTTAGGCCATCGATCAAACACGACATTTCAGTGGTCACAATCTCTGCCGCCATTGTCAAGTGACTGCTGCCGCTAGGTTTCCTCTATCTCCTTTGCTGTTTTTTCTCTCGTTGCTTACCACTCCGTGTACTTGTGTTTTCGGACATGTCAAGGGTGAGATCATTAGCACCCTACCAGACAACTGGTGCAGCAGCAACATGCCTTAAATCTTAGACGAGTCTACTCCCTGCAGAGGGATCGGACACACAGACAGCAAAATAAAGTAAATAACTAAAATTGTGGCTATAAAGGGGCCAACGAAGTTTACAAAAATTAAAAACACCTAACATCTTGCTGGATGTATAGTGGCCAGTGAAACAAGAATTACATAAAAAATAAAACACCTGCATAACAATGTACTTGAACAGGTGGCTGTAAAGGGTTACCCATCTATCTTAAAACTAGGCCAATCTATCTAAAATTATAGGAACCAGAATGGGCAAAACAAAATTTTAAAACACAGGGCACATTGTTGGTCTCATTATTTAAAATATGGACAGATCGTTAGATAAGCAAACGTCTGTCCGGAAATGTAAAACTAGCGCCTTTGGGGCACCTCCTGGCAGAGAAGAAAACTGTCTAAGGACAGTGCCCTATATGGAAGTGAGTAAGGAGATCATCATCCCTTCTTGCCCACTGGAAGGAGCAGCTCCATGGCTGAACAGTCAGTTTGACCAGTCGGAGCTTATTGTGCTCCACTTCCAGCCACTGCCTCTGCCGTACATCAAAGACAATTCTTTTTGCCACAAAGGCAAGAGTTGATGTTGGGACCAGATCAAAGTCAATTCTAACCTTATGACAGGCTAACCTGGCAGTTTCATCAACTTCCTCATTCCCCCGGATTCCCACCTGGCCTGGTACTCAGCAGAATAAAACTTCCTTTTCACAAGATTGGAGGTATAGGAGGGAATACTGTATGTCAAGGACCAAATGGTCTGTTGGGTTCATGACTACTATCGTTTGAATACAGTTAAGAGAATGACAGCATATGATGAATCTCATTTCACAGATTACCTCCTCATGCTGGAGCGAAGCTAACTGAGCGTAACACTCGGCAGTTTAAACACTACACCTGCTATTTAGCTTATATTTGTGAGTCGTTCGAGGGAACATTATGGAGCAACCTATTCCATTAGCCTGCTTAGACTCAATGGTGTATATAGGGGTTAAGGTGCGATTCTGATTTAAAATATCTCCAAAAACATTAATAAAAACATATTAGTGGTAAGCAGTTTGCTATACCCAGACAGGTATAAAATTGCTTTGGTCTCTAAAAGCCATGGAGGAGATTTACTCCAACCTAGATGATAAACAGAGGGCAACTGATACCCATATTCTTCTAAACTAGCCCTTGCACAGTCGTTTAGTTGTTCTATGGCGGTTGGTGTAAAAAGTTTATAATTATGTTTAATGATTGCCAAGTGTTGCAGCAATGTCCAAGAGCAGATGCCACTGGATGACAAGTGTCAGCTCACCAGCATAAGCAAAAATGCTGGGAATGAGGCTGGTGCAATATGCACCTATGGCCCTATGGCATGCCATATTCCTGCATAGTAGACACGATCCAACATCCAAAGATAGCTATCGTATGCCGAACTATACAAGACACAGCCTTACAATCGCGACTATACAAACACTCCATAAAATTGCAGCATGTAGAGCCACTGTATACCCACTCCTCCAGCAGCTGGAATCATCTCCACACTCTCTTCTGCTTCCCCTGCGTTCATTCTCTTTATATCATCCTCCAATTCCTTCCATGTAATATCTTCCCTTTTCTATTGGTAAAGGTCATTTCCTTCCTCTCTATCATCTTTTTCATCACTGGGGCCTTTTGGAGTCATTAACTCCTCAAGTACACCCTCCAGAATACTTATATCACTTCCTTCCCCTGTACTATGTTGCCATCCTTACTTTTTATATTATCTGCTTCAGGTCTACTCTTCCTCTTTTTTTTATCATAGTATACATCTTCTTACTTTCCTCACTATCCTCTCCCAGCATTTTTTCCCCTTCCCATTCATTTCCTATTTTCCTCCTGTACACTGCCTTTGCTTCCTTCTTTTTACAGCTGTAGACCCATTTGTTTTCCTCCATTCTCTTTGGAACCATTCCCTGAAGACTTTCTTATGAAGCGCAGCATCTTTTATCCCGTCATTCCACTATGGCATTTCCTTTCCTCTTCTCCTACCAGTTTCTCTACCACACAATGCTTCAGCCGTTTTCATTATTGTGGTTTCTAAGTGTTTTGATTACTCCTCCACAGCCTGCAAGTCATTCCTATGCATTTTCTGACCAAGTTGCTCTATATATTATCTCCTATATTAGTCATCCTTCATTTTCCACACTATTATTCTTCTCTCCAGTGTTTATTTGTATCTTTCAATCTGCATGAAGATTTTGCACTAGCAGACAGAATAAAGATTTTTTTTTCATCAATACAACAGTTTCACCAAACAGGTATGTTCATATGTTAGTGTAACTGTAAGAATTTTTTTAAGTTATATATTTACCAGCCTTGGAAAGGATGATATTGACCTATCAATGGTCACCAAGGTCATCCAAGTTAAAGCCTGAGAGTTTCTTTTGTGAAAATTATTGTATTATACAGCCAAACAAGAAATTAACCCTTTGACTGCTGTTGACGAGTTTACTCGTCATGCTGCCTGCTGCCCTCGTGTGTTAATGATGAGTTTAGTCGCAGCCGCCAGTTTTCCCCTGAGCGCTGCTGACGAGTTAAGTCGCACTTGCCTGCCGCTACATGAGTGCTGATGACGAATATATACGCGCCGCTACATGAGTCGTACAGCAGACTTCATGTCCCATTTCTCAATAGCCTTTCGCAGTTCTGGTCGCTAGCTTATCCTCCGAATATTTCTCTTTTGGGAGCCTAGGCTTCGCTCTATAGTTCACTGTTCAACGGAAATTACATCAGTGTTCTTTGTGGGCTGTATTTTTATAAAGAAAATAGCAAAGACGTAGTGGGTGAATTGAGGAAGAAATTATGGAGATTCTTACGAGGAGCGACACCGAGGATGAACTACTTGATTTTGATGGAAGTGAAAGCTTTTCCACAAAATCAGAAAGCTGTAGTCATAAACCATACTCGTCAGCAGGGGTGACAATGCAGTCTCATGTTTCGACAAGAGATGTTAGTTGTTCTGAATCTGGAGAATCAGAAAGTGATAGTGAAACGCCTATGAAGAAATCACATCTTGGCGATAAATCTGACTGGAAAGAAAATGATTTTTGTCCAGTTAGTCACGCATTTGATGCTACGCTATCGGGACATGTGTGTCAAATAGGGAATTTGCCAAGTATTCTGTCAGTTTTCATGTTATTTTTTTTACAGAACTGATGAAATATATAGCTGATGAAAAGAATCGGTTTTATATAATCACTATGGAGAATACTCCAGAATCAGTGCATACTCAAATATCAAAGTGGAAAGATACTGAATATGATGAAATTTTTTGTTTTATAGCTATTTGTCTTCTGATGCCTCGCGTGTAAAAAATTGAAAATTAGCAAATATTGGACCAGAGATGTTCTAAATACTTCAATTTTTAGTGAACTTATGTCCAGATACCGTTTTTTGTTACTCTGGTGTGGTTTCGCTGGAACCCCCTCCCCCTATTTCACCTCACGTAATTAATGGACAGACACTTCACAGTTTTTAAATGTTGAAAAATCTGTTGAGTACTTATGTGGAACAAATTTCATCAAAGAAACAAAATTACATATAATCGGGTAATTACAAAGTGCAGCAAACATTCAGTCAACATTTTGGGAATCTACATCTACAAAGAAATTCCGCAAGCCAAATTTCGGTTTGTGGGTGAGGCTGCTTGTGCAATTATCATTTTCAGGTGTCTTTTTATATTCGTGAATAGCGCGAGGAAAAATCGGATGCCTTTATCTATCTGTATGAGTTTGAATATCTCTAATTTTACAGTCGTGGTCTGAACACAGTATGTAAGTGTGGAAGTAAAATATTTCTAGCATCTTCTTCGAATCTACGTTCTTTAAATTTCAACAATAACACTCTAATACAGTAAGGAACCTATAGAAAATTGCAGTTGTTATAAACGGGTATGCAAGAAAGAACAGTTAACTAATGAGGTAAATTTAAGAATCACGACACTTTCGACATAAGTTGCAAAAATCGAGTAAAAACTACAAGCAAGATATAATTACTAGTGACGAAAAATAGGGTTAGTAACTGTTTGATTCTGCCATAATTTATTTGCAGAGAAACTATGTAGTGAGAGTATTTATTGCGTATCAGCCGTGAGAGGTCACGCCAGGAACATTCAGCACTGGGCGGGTGGGGCAGCACGGGCCACTCCATCCCCAGGAATAATCACTTAACACAGGTAGCAGGTCTCAGCGCGGCAGGTAGACGATCCGTCGTCAGCAGTCAAAGGGTTAAAATGTAAGAAGAATTGGAGCAAAACATTCTAGAGCCTGCAGATCTAATTTCAAGGTAATTACTTTATATGGATTTTCCCCATGAATACAAAAAAGATCTTTCCGATTAGGACCACTAGGATATGCCAATTTAAATTCTTCATCTGTTGTGTTTTCTTCCATTAAATATCCCTCATCATTTCGCCGAGTTTCTTCTTCCTCTCCTCAGATCACTTCAAATATGATTTCTTTCCGCTTTTGCCTTGGAATTCTTCCAGTACTTAATATCTTCTTTCAAAAAATATCTTTTTTCATATTTTTCTCTTTTCTTATAATTTTCTTTTTTGACCTCTCAAATCTAGCTTGTTGCTGATTTTTTCTCCCAAAGGTAATTGAATATCTTTTTTGTTAATGTCTTATCAACCATTCAACACTTATGTCCAAAAAAACATCAGCCCCCTTTTTCTTATTGATTGTTATATTTTCAATGCTTATAACCTCCTTACATCAATTAATCTTAGCAGGTTGAGCCAGATATAACCTCCCATTAAATATTTAATTAACTGCTTCAGCAGATAGTCACCCGATATAATCTTCACAATTACTGATGACTTTGTACTGCAAGTCTTTGGACAGTATTTTGGCCCCTTATACACAGTCTCTAGATCACGCATGCAGTATGAAGATAACAATATAATAAACCGTTGCTTCTAACATGAGGTCAGGTAAATACGTCTAATCAATGATCACTGCACTGATGTAAATTCACTTTGACTGACTTTAATGTCAAACAGTAGCATTAAATATACACTCCAAAAACATGAAAAACTAATCATCAATAACCAATACCGCAACATTCATCGTATACCATGCGCACTTAGTATATTGTCAGCGATATACATCCTCGCTCTTACAGAGTTCGACTTAAACTCTCTCTTTGGCCACGCTAGCAGACCAAATATTTTAATATTACTTTTTGACAGATCTAACTTAAAACTACCCCATGACAATAAAGATTACCAGTCTCTGGAATTCATGAGCAATTATATTATACACATCGTTAAATTTCATTAATATAATATATTGACCACAGCTTTTAATAAGAAATAATAATTATAAAACTACTTACAGTAAAACTGGGATGGTGGCATATATGTTACATGTTCTGGTATATTTCCTTATTACTGCTTAACTTCTATAATTCTGTTGTTTTCATCAGACCAGATTTTTCTTTCTAGTAATTCTAATTTATATAATCTATGGTTCAATACTAGATCTTCAACTCTTTATAGGAATTCCTGTTTAACAACCGAGTTGTAGGGTCTTCAAGCACTTTTTGCTTTTTGCTTTTTTTTAATAACGTCATATGCTCTTTCCATCATATGTATATTTTCTTCTATGGTAAAATTATCTAGATCATTTTCCTGGATTATTTCCCCCGCCCCCATATTTAAATATCTTTACTTTCTCTATTTTTTAATATCAGTTGTTAAAAATCTGAAGCATTTTTAATGTTTGTAGTAAATTTGTTTTTTTCTTCAGAAATTGTCAATCTGTTTTCTTGAATATTTCTTCTGAGAGATTGATTCGTGTTGTCACATTTGTAAGACTCCCTGAATGCATAGTGAAATCGTCTACAAATGCAAACAATTAATTTCAAATCTTGGTTTTTTCTCTCCATAGTTATTGGTGAAATTCTGCATCCTTTTAATTTGTTATTTCAAATTTTTTCAATTTTCTCTAAGAGACAGATGAACAAAATGAGTGACAAATCATCACCACGATGGGTAGCTGTATTTATCTTAATAGGCTTCAAAGAGGTTTCTGTTACTGTATCAAAATCAATGGAGAATATTTAAAATATGTAAATTGTTTGTACATTTATGAATAAATATTTTCTCAAAAATTCAGAATTTAATTATCTTTACCTCTGTGCCTTCCTACTAACAAGTTCAAATAATTGTAACTTTTCTTGCAATTTAAGTTTTTGCAAGGGGTGACTCCAAACACAACATTTACAGTAATTTTTTATATGGCAGGTGATTTAACAAAATACACAAGATATTTTTATACAAAAGTGCAAAAAAGTGAGTAATTAAAAAAAAAACACTAGATTTTTTAAAAATTCACCAAAATTATTACAATTACATACAAAAGAGTTGTTATTCAGTTGTGAACTGAATGACAACTGATTCCATATGATTGGCACAGCAGTTCTTGAAATACACACTGAAGAGTACAGCCAAATGGTGTCACTCATTAAAGGAAACATATCAATATAACTTTTTTTGCTTTAACTGTCTGAGTTACAGTATCTTTCTTTAAAATAAATGGCCCAATATCCAAATTAATTTTAACACTTAGGAAGCTAAGCACCCTGTAGATTAAATTTCATTGCAGAGAGTTTGAGTTATCTGTTCCATGTTATATAAATTCTAGAGCCAGCCACTGAAAAAAGAAGCTGACAAGAGATTAACAAGAATGAGAGGAATCACACAGTGGATGGAAAAGAGGATCTTCAAAGCATTGCAAATAATTTACAAAAATCACTACAACACCTTGAGATGTTGTACTCAAGGAGCAGTAATGAAATCAACCACTTACAAACAGGGTAGTACTTGCTTTCTGTGTCCGAAAACACATAGTGAAAGTAAACCCATTGCCAAACAGAACTATGGGGCTCTTTATATATATATACACACACATATACACACACACACACACACACACACACACACACACGAGGCATATTCCAAAACTAAGGCCAATTTGGTCATAGTAAAAACATCGCTCATGAGACAAAGTTTTTATTGACAGTAATACGAGGTGACTACATATCTAATTCACTTTTCCACATAATCCCCGTTAACATCTATAGACTTTCTGTAAGGCTCCACCAGCTTCTTTAACCCCTCAGCATTAAAGTCTGCCGCCTGGAACCCGAACCAGTTGGTAACGCTCATCTTGAGTTCATCATCGGTTTGAAATCGTTGTCCACCAAGCCACCGTTTCAAACGCAGGAAGAGGAAATAGTCACTTGGTGCAAGATCGGAACTGAGTGGAGGGTGGTCAAGGTGTTCCCAACGAAACTCTTTAATCTTCTCTTTGATTTTGGCAGCAGCATGTGGGTGTGCGTTGTCGTGCAGGAGTATGATACCAGATGACAGTTTATCACAGCATCGATTTTGGATTGCACGTCTTAGTTTGGTAAGCATTGTACAGTACACATCAGCTGTAATGGTTGTCCCACAGTCCACGAATTCGATCAAAGGGAGATGCCCTTTTCATCCCAAAAGACAGAAGTCATTTTTCAATTTGTGTACAGTGATTGCTTGCACTTTTTTAGTTTGGGTGAACCTGAATGACACCACTGCATTGACTGTTTTGATTCTGCGTTGGTGTACGCTATCCACGTCTTGTCTCCCATAGCAATGTGGGAAAACAAAGTGCCTCCATCTTGTCTATAGCACTTCAAAAACTGTTGTGCATTATGCATTCATTGCTCTTTGTGCTGACCAGTGAGCAGTTTTGGCACCCACCTCACCAAAGCTTCTGATACCCAAGCTCTTCAGTGATAATCCTGTAAAGAGAGGCTCGGGCAACATTTGAGAATTCCATAGCCAGACCAACTAATCATTAAATACTATCACTTCGAAGTTTTAGGTTAACTTGATTAGCGATGTCATCGGTCCGAATACTGGGCCTGCTACTCCGCTATTCATCGTGCACATTTGTGTGGCCATTTTGAAATTCAACACCAGTGTCGAACTTGTTTGTCACTCATTATTTCCGGTCCATACACTAGACACAACTCACGATGGATGTCTGCAGCTAACGATCCTTTTGCAGCAAAAACCTAATCACACCGCGCAATTCACAACTGACGGGAGCTGCGATTATCATGACCATTTCGATATGCTCTCATCAACAGGCATGTGCTCTCATCAACAGGCATGTGCTTACTGCGGCACACCAACACTGCTACTGCTGTATGTTCCCCAGGAGTTGGTAGACAGCACTGCAGGCATGAAACATCATTCAAGTCTATTATCTGTGAAATATCATTCACCAAACCTTAGTTTTGGAATACGCCTCATATATAGTAAACTATAAAATCAAAGGCGCTAATTAAATTAGGATAGGGAAATGAGCCACCACTTATCTTTAGATGATGGATGTGCGGCACATACACACAGAAAAGACAAAAAAACAAATGATACAGAAATTTTTGGGATGAGCCATTTGTCAACAGGAGAAAACATTATGTGAGGTGGGTGATGTGGGAGACTGCCTCACAGAAAGACTGCTGGCCAGGAAAATGATGGGGGTAAATTCAAACAGAGGACAAGTAGAGGAGGAATGATTCAGAGCTAATACCTGATCATAAATAAATATGAAAACTAATCTCTGGTCCGTGGGAAGAGCAAAATAATATATATAATGACTGGGTATTATACAAAGTTAAGACCAGATGGTTGCCTTGTGCCCAGTTTGTATTTGTAGGCACCTTCTGAGTTCAGAGGAGCTGCTGCTATTACAGAGGACTCTGATAGCATGGACCGTGAAACAAGAGTTGAAATTATTTGAGTCATGGGTGATGGCATGGGTAGCAACTGGGTGCTTCGGGCTCCGTGTATACACCGTCTGTCAGTGGCCATTTATTCTTATGGAAAGTGGATTTGTAGTCAAACTTATATATGAAGCCAGGCAGTGGTTGCATGTTAATTGGTAAATTACATGGGAGGTTTCGCATGTGGTGTGTCCTATGACAGGAAAGCTTTCCCCTGTGACAGGGTTGGTGAAAGTGGTGGAGGCATGGTGTATGTCGCACATCTTGCAGCATGGTCTGTTACATGGGAAAGAGCCTTGGGGCTATCTGTTGAGATGAGGAAGATTATGTTTGTCAATTAGAAGTTTGCTGAGGTTAGGTCTGCTGAAACAAGTTCTATGAGAGGCAGGCAGGATTTTGGGAAGAATGGATCTCATTTCTGGGCAGGTTTGCAGGAAATGACAACCCTGCCGGAGGATTCTGTTAATGGATTCTAGGCCTGGATAGTATTGTGACCCAGACTGGATTGTGGTTGGTTTTTGTGGGTTTGGAATGATTGCTGAACTGTGTAGGTTGTAATGTTGCCAGTGAAAGCTATTTGTTCAGCAAAGCTGGAACGTAGTTACAAAAGATCAATGCTTGTGAAATATTGCTTGAATAATCCATGAGGGACTGTTGGTTGGAGCATATGTGACAACCCTGAATGCCAAGATTGTAGGGGAGGGAACAGTTGGTATGGTATTGGTGGCAACTGTCAAAATGGAGATACTGTTTAAGTTTGGTGGGTTTGATGTGGACTGAAGAGGGAGAAGGACAATTCCGCATCCAAGAATATGGCCTGGATGTGGGAATAGGTCCAAGAAAATTTCAGCATGCTAAAGGTATTGACATAGTACAGGAAATTTAGCAGTTCGTTTTATCCATGCATCAAAATCAGAAAGATATCATCAATGAAAAAACCAAATGTGGGATTTGAGAGAGACTTCCTCCCAACATGTCTGTTCCAGATGGCCCATGAACAGATTAGCATAAGAGGGGGCCATGCTGGTACCCATGGCAGTGCCACAAGTTTGGTGATAGATGTTGCCTTTGAAGGAGAAGTAGTTGTTATTGAGAATCAGGTGGGCCAATTTGATGAGGAAAGGTGTCATAGCGAGGCTGTTGGGAGAGCGCTGGTCCAGAAAATGTTACATGGCCCTGAGGTCAAAGGAAGGGGGAGTTCAAAGGAAGAGGGTGGGTATAGTAGAAAGCAGGAAGAGCAAGTGTTGGGTGTCCTTTATATGGGAAGGGAGTTGTGGTCAAATATGGGGGTAGGTGATAAAAGCATAATATTTCGGTTGAACTCTCTACTAAGACAGAGAAATCACATGGCAAAGTCAACAGCTGTGCGCTCATTAAACTTACCCATGCAAATGAGCTCCATTTGCTGTTGCACTTTAAGGGGCCTGTAGACGTTCAAATTGTTTGTCAAATTTTACATGTTTCTCAAATTATTTGAGGGTTTGCAGCATTGTTGACAAGTTTGTCAAACAATCAACATGTTTGACGGAAATTTTGATTGATGTGTGTGTCAAATAAGTTTGAAAGTGTGTGGTAATATTTGTCAAACATTATTTCAGTTATTGCCTAGTAACCATGGAAAACGTGACAGCAGCATGGAGGATAATGGGCTGAGTGGACATAATTTATCCGACAAAGAATTCCTGAAACAGTTCATCTCCATATATCGTGATTTGACGGTGCTATGGAAAATAAAATCCAAAGAACATTTAGAAAAAAAAAAGAGAAGTGCAGCGGTAAAAAAGAAGATGGTGGTCTATTAAAAATGTTTTATCCAAACATTACTGACCAAGTTTCAAGAGTGAATATGATAAAATGAAAAAGTCCATGCTTTACAATTCTGATACTAATGATTTGTTCGTACCTTGATTAAAGTACTTTAAGGAATTAGAGTTTCTACAAGAACAAGTGGAGGAAGAATTAGGAAAAAGTTCAGTCAATAAACAACAGTTAAGTAAACAGTAGATAATGTCAATTGCAAAATTTACAAAACAAATAAGTACATCATATAAAACTATTTACTGTAAACGTTTGTTTTTCCATGGCATCTGTTGTATTAAATATTCACAAAAATCATCTCACTTGTTTCGCTAGTGTGGCACTATTTCCAGCTCAAGTACGATCAATGTTTGGCATCTGGTTTGGTTCATTTTTCCAAGAAGTCTGTAGTCCCCATAACACAATCTCCCAAGTCTACTTCTCCATATTGGATGTAATGTTTTTGTTTCACAAGTAAATTGTGTAAATGATAACACCCCGTAGCTACAATTCATGCTTTTATCAGAGATAATGTAATGGGTTTTTGAAAAATCTTAAAACGGCTTGAAAGAATGTCAAATATGTTTTCAATAACTCACCGAGCACAAGATAAACAATAATTGGAAATCCTTTCGTTATCATTTAACGCTTGCTTATTGTAAGGTTTCATAAAATTTGGTAGAAGCTGGAAGGCTGCATCTCCTACAAATGCAAATGGCATTTTTTTTATTAGTATTTCTCCAACTCTGGAATCTGCAACTGATTATTTTCAAACAAATTCCAAAATTTCGTGTTTTTACTTACCTCTCCAGTCTGCCACTTGTGCCGACATAAATCATAATAAATTCAAAATTTGCATTGGCTATACCCATTATCACTATGTTGTATGTACCTTTATAATAGAATCGCTAACTGCAGATAGGCCACATGTGCATATTTCTAAATTTTACAGGAGACAAAAAGCTTAATTCAACCTGACATGATAAATTTATATATATATATATATATATTATTTTCAAGTAACTGGGCAACCTTTAATGATATGTCCTTTAAAAAGTTCTGAATGACACATCACAAAGGTGTGGGATTTTTTTTTTTGTTGTGGACATGTTTCCTTTCTGCAGTAAACAGGATTCTGAAGAGAAACTTTATGGGCAAAAAAGTAGAAAATGCAAATCAATAAAAATTTATTTTATTATTACCGAGATACAGTAAGTGCGTCATTTGAAAGTTAAACTTTTCATTCATTGCCAATTTCATACAAAGATGCCATTGTTATTGGCCATGAAATGATGGTATTCCAAAATTTCATCTTCTCTTCAGGTTTGTAAACCAAAGTTTACCTTATGCCATCCATTGTTTTACTATTTATGGGTACAACAGTAGTATAGGCTTTCTGGGTAGGTAATTCCAATGGCTTAATTGTGTTTCGAAGCTTAAAAGTGTCCATAGTCAAGCCAGAAATGTTCATGTTGCATTGAACTGGTGCAGATCATATGGCGAAAAGTTTATCTCCCGGTAGTTAGATATCCTGAAAGATCTCATTTGATTTTCGGGGACATGTTTGCCATATGAATCATAACTTAGGCATTTTTTTTTTTGCCTGGGCTGTAGTCAGTAAAATCATCAGTTTTCATTTCAACTATTTAAAACTTATTAGGGTGGTTTGAGGAATTCTGGGTAAGTGCAACAACTTCATCCACTGTGTAATACCTTTCTCCTTTCCTCCTCTTTCTATTAATGCAAAAATCCCTATCGTTGGGCATAAAAGAGTGGCCACTAATGGGAAAATAAGTTTGATGTTATCAAACATTTTTATCTCGCACATTTGCATCATCATTCTCACCATAATATTTTTTTATTTTGGCCGAACAGTTATATCCAAAAATAAGTGTTATTCTTACATTTTTGTCAATGGTATTTTCTGTGTGCTTATTTAGGACAGTACAGATTTCATTTGCCCCCTTGCCCCACTACCCTTCGTGCCACCGCACGCCACCAGTAAGACTGTTTAGTACAAACAGGGAATATGTTCAGGACTAGTTACCTACCTGCAGTAAAAGGAAAATTAAAGGTATTACCATGCTTATACTATTGGGCTGACAAGTGTCCTTTCGTAAGCTACCTTATAAGTTCATAAATTTGGCACAACAAAGTTTGTTTACAGTATAATGAGCATAGGTGAACCACACAATACCGCAGCTTTAGAGCCATTCACACAGCTAATTAACGCACAAAAAAAATAAATATATATATATACAGTTAATTCAGGTAGAAAATCGAGTCTTAAATAGTAAATCCACATACTAAATCGATCTGAACAGCTGTAAAAGAATACAACCTAATATCAGTATATGCAATGTTTGGTTAAGATATAATTTTGTTAAAATCAATATTTTTCTTCACTCTGAAAGTTCTTCATAATAACTAACAATTAAAAGATAATAAATTTTGGAACAAGGAAACCATACTAAAGAGTTTAAAAGAGAAAATGCTGGTGTGGAAATTTATTACATAAATACCCATTCTAAAATTCAAGAAATCAGATGTTAGTAAAGATGTAGGAAGTCAACCTGTAGCAAGAAAGTAACATAATTTTTGCTGGAACCACATACTAAAATTTAGGAAAGCTCAGTATAGTTTAAAAGGTTTTTTTAACATTATATGGTAAATGTTAGACATGTGCTCAAAGGAAAATTCATTATTTCAAGCAGTACAAGTAAATTCAGGGGGGAAACATTTTCAGAATATATAATAGTCAATTTTTAAACAAGATTTTATAAGTCTTTTTGGGAAACATGTAGTATTGTAATTAGGATGAAACAAATTAAGATATTTTTTTAGTCATGTCAGCACTGTAGGTGTCAGACCCGGAAGTAAGTTTATTTAAAAATTAATTATAAATCAGAGAAAAGAGGTAGAGACTTTAAAAGCACACTGTACGTAGTGGAGAACATGTAGAATCATTTAAAGTATGTTTTAAAGTAATCATGAAATTATTAGCGGGGTCGATTACATCAAAATTAAGTTTCTATCTAGAAGAATAAACAGGTCATATTTAGTATCAAATGAAAGATAATTCCATTAGAAACTGGAAAAACGTTGTCTGAGCACTGTTGCTTTAAAATTCCAGTAGTTATAAACAAATTTTGGAACCACATGAAATGACTTTTTTACGGCAAAACAGTTACGGATACAGAAATTTTTATAAGGATCAAAATTTCCAGTTATCCTACATTCTACCTACTGTAAAGTTTCACGAAGATAGGAGTAATGAGAGCTAAGACAGGAAGAACTATTTTGCGGATCAGAAGATGATGACGCCGTTTTCATGTAAGTTGGACTTTGATCTTTGAAGAAAACACTTGTTCTATATCTATGGATAGCGAGCACTTCTATCATCTTTTGCCTGGTGACTCTTGTAATGTTGTAGGTCTGCGTAGCGCGGTGCACTTCAAGGCGTAGCGCGGTGCACTTCAAGCAGTAAGTGTGCGGTTGTTACACATGTGGGAAGGCGGACATGTTAGAACTTCTGTAGAACAGTGAAACTTTTATAACTTCAATAAGACTTTTAAAATTTTTACTATGGGGTTTGGTCTGGTCTGATCGCTTTTCATAACTTGCAATCTAAGAACTTGGTGCAGAGTTCTGATAGCCATCGATTGTTTGAAATTGTACACAATTTTTCAAGAATATAGTGAACTTTGTATTTGAAATTACAGCAGTGACTCATGATGTGAACCTTACCTTTCTTAGATTGGGGTTTAATCAAGATACGTGGAGGCCACAAGAAATTTAAAGTAATCAATAATCCAGTGGCTTATATGTAACACGGTTGGAGCTAAGGTGATAAACTATTATCATAACCCCATGAACAGTTTCATCCCTAACATGGGAGCGAAGTTAATGATGAAGTGTTTATTCCAACTCCGGTATATTTTGCTGTCACACTTTCTACAGTGAATGATTCATCCTGAAAGCTATTTTCCAAAAATCATGGACTTTTTTCCTTTCTTCAGCGATTCAATTATAATTATAGGAATCAGAGTTCTCAGGTTTTAGTAAAGTGGTGTGCCTTCCAGTGGCGGCTCTAAATTTAGTGACACTGTGACATGTCACCACCTCTAATCAAGAATAAATTAATTTACAAAAATAAACACAGTGAAAGAAAAATAAATATTTATAAATGTGGCATTCTCTACATGATAACTTATGACAGCTAGGGAAAGTATTGAACTCCATCTGTTGGCCAAATCAGTGAACTGTTTCGATGTCGTGGAGACAATTTTCGGATGGTACAGATCGTGCATGCGCTCTAGCGTTTTCGTGGAAATATTCAAGGGTGGAGGTTCACTTTGTTAGAGGGGAATGGAGAAAATTTCATTCTGTCACACACTGCAGCTCGATGAAGTTAGTAACACTGCCGGTAGAGCACAGCAGCAGCAGCTGCCATTTTTGTAGCATTCAATTAAATATCCACTGGAACAGTGCTTCTCAACCTGTGGTTCATATTGTCTCTGTGGTTCACTGATTGCTGGTGGACCACGAACAGTTCAGGAGTTTCACAGGCATAATATCATAAACTCTGATACCATATTTGTAATGTATAAGGCTGTATGCCCAACATTTAAAAGTCTTGAATATTTCAATGACCGGGCAAAAATGTGGCATTTCCAGGATGGGCATAGAACAGCATTGTTTCTACAACAGTCTTATTCATTTCCATATGGCATCTAGAGATTAAGCAAATTACGGTTTAATATGGGTTTTAAGTGGGTATGAGGAACCGCGGTAGTTGATATGATTGGTAACGCGAGTGGTGAAGTAAATAAAAATAAAAGGCGTACGATCTAGCGTCTTTTATTTTGGTTTATGCATCTAGGCCAGTGGTATAGTGCAGCGTCCAGCCTGTAGTAACATTATTATTTATCTGGTTTGGTCTAATTAATATAGGATTCAAAATTTGGTTTTAGATTTATTAATGGTACATTTTAATAACAACAATATGGAAAATAAAATTAGGCCCAGGGTGGAAGACATTAAAAAAGACAGAGGATAAATTGCGGAGGTAATTGACGACGGAGGAAGGAAACTCGGAAGAGGAAAATGAAGTTGCGTAATCGTCGTCCATAGTCAGCTGAAACAAAAAGCAGAAAAAAATTAGTCCTGTGTGAGTTAGTAGCCCACAGTATTATTTTTGAAAATTTACTGGTCCTCGGCTTGTAAAAGATTCGGATATGCTGCCGTAGAAGCTTTGTCAATGCGAGCAGGCAATTTTTTTCTTCTTAGATTCTCTGAGGGAGAATTACAAGTTTATGAATGCACATAACAGGAAACGATTCTCAAGCGAAAGGTGCTCTATTGTTGTCATGATCATCGAAGGCAGTGCCGGATAAGTAAGTATGGGACCCTAGGCACGCTCAAAATTTTGATTCCCTCCGTTTTTGAAAATAATTATCTGTATTTTATAAGTAAAAAGAAAAGGTTTTGTAGATGACTAATAGAATTTATCATATGTATTTATTCAATTAACAAACAAATTTTATGATTTATCATAATTTGAAAATTACTTTTACTTATCATACACTACCATGAAACAAAAAATTAATTTCCAGGCTTTTCATATTATTTTGATTGTTTTATTCTGTATGATTTTATTTTTTATTATTTAATGAAAAAAGTACAATTTAAGGGGGCCTTCAAAAATCAGGGGCTCCAGGCTGCTGTATAGTCCTGCTTATTGGGTAATCCAGCACTGCTTGTAGATCAACTTGTCGGTTTTTGACTAATCACTAAATGTTTACCGTTTGGTCAATTTTAAAACATTTATCATTGATTAATTTTAAAATCATTTCTTTAATCCGGCAGTAACTGCAGGCAATGAGGCTTTCAAATGTTAAAAATCTTTATATTGGGAGATTCATACTCCGAGCTGTTTTTCCAGGCACCTGCCACTTCAATGATGATCAGTAAATGGTGGAAACAGTGTTTATATATATATATATCTACTGTTCTTATAAGGACGGCAATATGGAATAACGAGATTTCTGTCGCCGTCCCCCTCCTCGTCCAAATCAAGCCCCAAGGCCTCCCACCCAACCAAATCCCCCCCCACCCAAACAAAAGCCTGGAACCGCCACTGAAAACATTTTATTGCTGTCACTACTTGAGCAAATCACTTCGGCCGCCACTATCTATTTCCTCGATGCAATTATCAAAGTTTCATGTATTTCAAAATTGCCACGCCAGTCTCATCAAATGCCAATACCATCACAATCATCCTCCCAAACTTTAGCATCCACAAACATGACGCAACAAAAAAGGAGATAGAATGACTTGCAATGTGACTTATTGATGTTGGACAGGGATCATTTAAAAAAACTTGAAAACAAATACTAAGTGATGGCAAGAAACTGGGCCTTTAAACTAGAATGGAAGTCTGTGGCACAAAGAAGACCAGCAGAAAAGTTTGTCAATGAAATAATTTTCAAAGAAGAGAGCAATCTCCAAATACATTCTGTCATCATGAAACCTTATATTTCATGCAGTCCGTATCATGCTCAGTACACTTGCAACGGTAACGCCCGATGTATCTTCTTCTTGAACTCACTGATGATCGCAAGGTACCTAATCCCTTGCAATGATCGACAAGACGTCCAACACTTTGCTCCTGCAGTCCTGCCAACTATGCAGCTCAATATTTGTGTGTATTTGGGAGCATCTATGAAGCGGCAGCAAGAGAATCACAACATCTCAGTACGACTACACTTATTTACCTTCATGGATTGTACACAAATACAGTAACCGTTTCATTCCACAGCTCAGTGTCTTCTGTCTGGACAAGAGCCTCTCCCCCAGCCCGCAGCTGTGCATCCTCCCCTCCATTCCGCATTCCAGCGTCCACCCTTCACCCCTCAGCAGGCAAACATAGCCAGGTCGGTCACTTACACTATCACCCCATCCTTTTTCAGAAGAAAAAGAATGAACATCATCGTTTTCTTCTTCACACATTCCAAACCATGAAAGTTACATTTGTGCATAAACTTAAGATTAATACAAAGTAAAATAAATATAATAATATTAAGAATACATTGACATACAAATAATATGAACATAAACACGATAATCTATAAATCAACTGTGCTTCAATGGCTGCAGTAAACAATCACTACCAAGAGCAGTTGGTGATATTCTTTCATAAGAAAGTTCAGCCAGGTAAAGTAGTGAAAATAAACTGTGCTTACTGCATTTGCAAGCTTTAAAGGCACGGACCACTAGCACATTTTCACTTTAATAGCAACAAATGGCTGCTGTAAACAATGTATGCCAAGAGTTATAAGTCATATTCTTCCATAAGAATGTTCAGCCATGTAATTTTAGCAAGGCTAGTCTGTGCTTGCCACTTTTGTAAGCTTTTTTGGCACTAACCACTAGCCCATTTTCACTTTCCTAGCAACAATGGAAGTGGCCATGGCATACAAGGCAACCAACAAATAGCAATGGTGTAGGTTAGAACATATTCTTCCTAATGGGAAAGAATGAGCTGGTGTTGTGATTTCAGTTCACTTGACAAAACCAAATGTGTGGATGGATATCCCAAGAATTCCTACAGTAAGGTACTCTGAAACCACGCAAAGAACGGTTGGTGCCTGTAGGCTCCATTCCCAATAAGCGATACACTAACATCTCAATAAATTAGCATTGCTTTGTCTCTGCAACAATAAGTGAGTAATCAAACATACAAAAAGAACCTACTTGAAAGAAAATCATTTTTTAAGAAAACAATGAAATGCATTTGTTCCACACATAATGTTACTGACTCCACCTCTTTTCCTTCCAGTCACGACTGCCGCCGATTCGTGACTGATACCTAGTTTTCCTCCTGCTTTTCTGCACTATGATTTCCATTTTTTTGATAGAATGTTTCTCCTACTTTGTCGCCCTCCTGTCTGGCTCGACCATTATTTCGGTGACCTCCTGCATTCCCGCCATATTCATTCCATCTACCCGCGAAGAAATGAACATGCTCATCCACATCCTCGAGAAAATTTAACATTTCATCAGTCCCCATAACCTCTCTGCTAATGAGCAATTCCTGCGTCCTTTCAGGCAATTTTGAAAGAATAATTTTGATTAATTCGATTTCCGGAAATGGGTTGTCCAAATGCCTGGCTCTCGCAATCAATTTCAGAAAATAACCCTTCTGGGTGCCGAAATGTTTTTTATAATTCTCGCAGGTAATTATCCCCATTTTGACACGATGCTGATCCTACCTGACCAAAATTGTTCCAGAAATTTCGCTTTGAACTCCACAAAGCTGTCACACGACTCCTTCAACCTGTCTCCTAACAGTCGTGATTCGCTCTCCAAATGTTGGCACACGAGAGCTATTTTCTGCTTCTCCGGAAATGGCGATGCTTCGAAAAGGAGATCGAAGGCTTTGATAAATTCTTTGGGATGAACATTATTTGGGCCGGGAAATTTTTCTATATTTACTGCTCATTCGGACAATACTGTCGAAGAAACCTACTGCACAGCGTTTCCGTCACGTTGCAGCTGCCCCAGAACTTCCTGTTTTAAACGGTTTACTTCGGCACTTATTTCCTTCGGCATCTCATTCACTCTTCCTTCTATTAAGCGCCACTTATCATTGTTTCCTTGCATCCGGACGTGAAGCCCGTCAACCTTATTATCTATCCTGTTTGTTGAATCCTTTTGTTTCTCCACTTCCTCCCGCAACTCAGCTAATTGATTTCCTGTCGCTTCCACAGTCACCTGGAAGCCTGTCGCAGCGGTGACTAATTTTTTTTTCCATCCTCCCCTCCACTTCATGCAATTCTTTGTTTAATACCTCTCTCATTCTATCCATTTTCTCCGCACCCTCTGATTCTAATTCATCCTTCAGTCTTTTATCTGCTTCTGCCCTCTCCACCGCCCACTCGGTTTTGGAACTATGTAACAAATCTTTCGTTTCTTGCAGCACATTCTGCCATTTTTTTTCCATTCCCAGCGCGCCAGTGCCGGATCCAGGGGGGGTCAAACCGGGGCTCTTGCCCCGGGCGACAACTTCAAGGGGGCGCCAAAATCATGTGTTGGTGGCATCTTTTTATAAGCGCCAGGGCGAAATATTCGGATATGTGAAAACTGCGACCAGTGAAATTTACGGCCATCCTGAAATCTGCGGCGAATACCTCTTCTCTTTGTGTCATGCCGCGCCGTCCTAATCACTCTAAACGCCCCTTTAGACGACCCGACCTGGTCTCACTAAATCGTGGCCTGGAAGTTATTACGTGAACAAATCATTTTACATTACACGCCCGAAACAGCCAAGTTAATTTCTATTTTTTTTTAATAGACACGCAAATGTTTCACAGGTTTCTTAGACTTAGACTTTTTTCGCACTCGTTACTGATAGCTGAATTTTTTGCTGATCTGCAACACTGTTGGGAAAATCCAGTGCGGTACTAACTAGATCGGAGTGGCCGAGGTCGTCTAGAGGCGGCCATACACGATCGCTCCATCCGTCCAAATTAGGGCTGTTGATAAAATATCGATATATCGATATTTTTTTAAAAAATATCGATATTTATGAGTGATATTTTTAGGACGATATATCGATATTGAAATCTGGATATCAGAGTCCGATATTTTTTAAAAATAAGTTGTTATTTTCCGTTTTCTTCGTAGAATATTCCAAGTTATTATTAGAGGGAAAACGATTACCTGTGTTGCACAAGCAATACATTTTCATAGATAGAATTTTAAGAAACAATTTATGATCCGAGCACATGGAGAAGCAGGGCCGCCGTAAGCGGGCTTGCAAGGCAGCATATTATGTAGCGGGCGACCCTTTTTTTTTTAACTCAACAGCTGTGTCGCGTGGTCGGCGGTGACACTCGGGATGGTAACAATGGGGGCGGCAATCTCACAGGTTTTTGACCCGGTTCGGAAATTTCCTGTATCCACCACTGGCTGTAGTTGGACAGGGGGCGGCATAATCGCTATTGCACGCGGGCGCTCAAACAGCTAGCGGCGGGCCTGTGCAGAAGTAAAAAACGAAGGTAAAATAACTCATTCAATATTCATTAGAATTCTTGTCTGGACATTTTGAAAAGTTTTTAAAATTTGTCTTCAATCAATGCAAAAGTATTAGCATTAAGAAACTATTCGTAATGTACCAGGTATGGGTAGGGTTGCCAGATAGCCGGAAAATCCGGGAATGTCCCGGAATTTTGTGTCTGATCTCGTGTTCAGGAATTATGCGTTACTGTCCCGGAATTTCCGTATACTAGTTTTTTTTTTTTTTTCAAACTCAGTTCACCACGGTGGCCATGAGGCCAAGCCAAGTATCCCATGCTCGCAGCGGGAGGATGGAATATCCCTTAAATCAGAGGAATTGAAAATGACAGGAAAATACTCTTTGAATTTTCTGGGACTTTGAAAATTCTAGACGCAGTTAACATTAACTCCCTTTATACAGAGTTCACATGTCTGAAACGTGTTTTTCAGGTTCTTCCAAAAAACTTTCCAAACGATAAAATCTGGGCCAATTTCTTTAGAATAAGCATTATTAATGATTTTGAATATTTTAAAAAAAGTTGGTTTTATTTTTTCAATTCCAACAAGCAATGACTTTCACGAGACAAGTTTTAGTGCGTTGAATAATTTATGAAATAAAAGCGAAACAGAACGTTTATGGATTTGATCAAGGCTGAACTGCAAACTCAATCAATTTTGAAGACTCTTGCTGAGAAATTTATCAGTTTTGCAAAGCAGTGACGGAGAAATATTTATGAAAATGGCAAAATCTAATAATAAATATTTTAAAAGTAATTGATTAAGATATATTTTGATTGATGTTGATTTTGATTTAGCAAAAGATAGATGCTAATTTTTTTTATTTGTTGATAAAACCTGATGCTGATTTTCTGCCTAATTTTAATTAATGAGCCTAACAGAAGTGTTCAGTTTTTGTTTAATATTTTTGAGATTTTGATTGATAATACCCGATGTTGATTTTGTACCAAAGTAAAAAATTCCGAACGAGGTGGTTAATTTTTGTTTTAAGTTTAGAATTTTTCCTTTTGATTCATAATACCTGATGTTGACTTTCTAACATAGTTTAATTAATAAACTTAAAAGAGGTGCTATATATACGTTTCATAGCATATTTGCCTAAAATATAATTTTTAGTAATTTGCATTTTTGTTCTCTCTTTAAACATATCGCTAAAATACTTTTTAGACCGAGAAATGTCCCGGAAATTATAAGCCTGTATCTGGCACTCCACAGTTAAATATTTCGCGCGAATTGGATACGCTTCTTGTTCCATACCAACAGAAGACTTGAGCTCCAAAATTTTGTCACAGCCAGTTTTGTTATATCACTTACGAATTTATTAACATAAGAAATTGAAAAAAAGAATCTACCACTTTTGGATTGCCTTTACAAAGGGCTATGCTAAAAACTTATTATTATAGATTGGTGCCTTTAAAAAACAATTTGTTAACGCCAAAGGAACTGCCTTGACAGTAGCGGCTCTAGGATATTTTCAAGCCCGGGAAAAACTGAGATTGCCGCCTCTTCAAACATTGTTGCCAGCCACACCCCGAGAATCAGCCGAGAATCGCCTCCTTGATTGTTGGCCAAACGCATTGATGTCATCACTTTAACTGTTTGCCAAACGCATTGTTGGACACGATTTTGCCGCTCCCCACCCCTCAAGTTATCGCCCAGAGCAAGTACCCCAGTTTGCCCCCAACCCTCGCCCTAAATCCTGCATTCCACCTAGAATCTCAGCTTTAAAAAATTGTATTATGGTAAAGCGTTACCCATTTGCAAAGCAATATCAAAGAAGGGGAAATTTTCAATTAATGTAGGCAGTTCTCCATTTATAGTAGAAGAAACAACGGGAAAAACATGAGTTCATGCTCTTGAAAAGTATGTCCAATGAAGTTTCTGACATGAGTTTTGGTGCAAAATTTTACTTCATTCACGACCTTAGTTTGGAACTTTTTTGGATTTGAAACTCTTTTAAATGACTATGACATTCTCTCATCATAATTCTATGCAACATCCAGTTGTCCTAGAAAATGGTAATTTGGTGAGCAAACTTGGTTTCATGCCCACAGTATAAGAAAAGTTCCTGTGTTTTTTCAATGCCAATCTAAAAGCTGAAACGTCTTAGAGAAAATTTGTAGGTTAATTGCTTTCTTCTTGGTGCACAAAGATCAGAAGCATAAAAAACACAATTAATTTTACTTTGTTACTACATTTAATTTGGAAGTTACAAGTAGTCCTACACGGATATGTGAAAACTGCGACCAGTGAAATTTGCGGCCAACCTAAAACCTGCGAAATCTGCGGCCAATACCTCTTCTCTTTGTGTCATGCCGCGCCGTCCTAATCGCTCTAAACGCCCCTTTAGACGACCCGACCTGGTCTCACTAAATCCTGGCCTGGAAGTTTTTACGTGAACAAATCATTTTACATTACACGCACGAAACAGCCAAGTTAATTTCTATTTTTTTTTTTAATAGACACGCAAATGTTTCACAGGTTTCTTAGACTTAGACTTTTTTCGCACTCGTTACTGAAAGCTGAATTTTTTGCTGATCTGCAACACTGTTCGGAAAATCCAGTGCGGTACTAACTAGATCGAAGTGGCCGAGGTCGTCTAGAGGCGGCCATACACGATCGCTCCATCCGTCCAAATGGAGTGATGTCACTCCATTATCGTGTCGTCTGTGGGGAAATTTGATGTGGATGACGTTAACCCACAACTGCTGATGGTAGAATATTTTTTCCTACACTAGTTTCTTATCTGCTTAACGTCTCTCTAACAACGAGGGAAGCATCCCGGAATTTGACTGCAGTGATTTGGGAAACCTTGGAAAACCCAAATCTGGATGCCCGGACATGGATTCGAACCACCGTCCTCCCGAATGCGAGGCCTCCTGAACTAGTAATGTGAGGCAAAGGGAGATTTTGCATGAAATCTACTACGGTTCTGTAAGTATCTGCCTCGTTATTACAATTATTTTCTACGTCTTTTAAGCAAGAATAAAACTTGTATTTTAATAACAGTTATAAACTATAAAACATCTGTACTGTCAACCTGCTGTTTAGAAACATTGGCTACAAACGCAGCAATCCGTTCAGAGCGCCGGTGGGGCGGCTTTTAACGATACAACCAGTTTGATCCTATTCTATAATAAACATGCCGCTACAGCATTGTTGAGAATTCTGGCCGCAGATTTCACTGGCCGCAAATTTCACTGACCGCAGTTTTCGCAACACCGTCCAACACCGATGGTAACAATGCAGACACGGCGTCGCTCGCACAGAACGAATCGGACTCGAACCCGTTGTTTTACATGAGCGTGCGTTGTCGAGGAAAGTATTTTGACATGAAAATTGGATGTAAGCAGGAATATTGATAAATTCTGATACACAATCTTTACTAAGGTGCAAACATTTGGTCCAAAAAAGTAAGAAGACTCAGAATAAGCTATCAACCTACAAAAAGAAATTAAATTCCAAATAAAACAATACTTGTAAAAAAAAGTGACTTGGTCATTATGCAAACTCTGATAATAGAACATCAACCTAAATAAATGCCTCTACAATGTTGCATTATTGAGCTTTTGAACTCACAAAAGCCAAGATTTCCCTCGATGCTCTTTCTGGATTCACAAGTCTTCGAGTAAATCATAAACATTATGCCTTTCCTTTTAGTAAAGTAGTAGTATAATGGCTAAATCACAATTTAAAAAAAATATGATTTATCAGTAACGTCATGAAAAACCATTTTTTCTCAGAAAATCAAAACTTGATTCAGAAAAATATCTCACAACTCTTCATCATTAAATAGCCACAAGACTTCGCCTCTTTTAAAATGATTTGTTTCTGTAACATCGTTTTTTTTTTTTTAATATAATAGGGCCGATATATCGATACTTTTTCTTCGATATATCGAATCCGATATAAATATTTTTTTAAATATCGATATATCGAAAATCCGATATTTTTAAAAATATCAACAGCCCTAGTCCAAATGGAGCGATTTCACCCATTATCGTGTCGACTGTGGGGAAATTTAATGTGGATGACGTTAACCCACAACTGCTGATGGTAGAATAGTTTTTCCTACACTAGTTTCTTATCTCCTTAACGTCTCTCTAACAGCGAGGTCTTTAGAGACGGGAAAGGATGGGGGGGCAAGGAATGGGAAGGAATTCGGCCATGGCCTTTTGAAGGAAGCATCCCGGAATTTGCCTGCAGTGATTTGGGAAACCATGGAAAACCCAAATCTGGATGCCCGGACAGGGATTCGAACCACCGTCCTCCCGAATGCGAAGCCTCCTGCACTAGTAATGTGAGGCAAAGGGAGATTTTGCATGAAATCTACTACGATTCTGTAAGTATCTGCCTCGTTATTACAATTCTTTTCTACGTCTTTTAAGCAAGAATAAAACTTGTATTTTAATAACAGTTATAAACTATAAAACATCTGTACTGTCAACCTGCTGTTTAGAAACATTGGCTACAAACGCAGCAATCCGCTCAGAGCGCCGGTGGGCGGCTTTTAACAATACAACCAGTTTGATCCTATTCTATAATAAACATGCCGCTACAGCATTGTTGAGAATTCTGGCCGCAGATTTCACTGGCCGCAAATTTCACTGGCCGCAGTTTTCGCGACACGGAAATATTCATGTGCTGCCAACCCTTTTTTTAGGTAAAGTGTGTGATACACTGACCGCGGCGGCAACTTGAAAGGATGGAAAATTCATTGTTCTGTGACGGAGCGGCCTTAAAACAAAGCTCTATTCACGGGATGGAATTCTTTCCGTCATTGTTAGCGAGAACTCCCGATATTCTTGGATTTATAAATTTTGCCAACTGATGTTCGCATTCTTGCAGCTGCGTTCGAGTGATTAGCCCAGTTTTGTTTTAATATATACTTTTGTGCAGAACTGGAAACGAACCATTAACAGGTAAGGAAAAATCTATCGTTATCAAATATCTCAGCGTTTCTCATCCTTTGTCAATCCGAGGACCAGTAAAATGTCCAAAAAGAATCGGATCATTAACTTACATGGGCCTTATTTCTTACCTCTGTGTATATATTATGAACCAAACCTGTCAATTGTTATTAGCATATACCGCTGTTTCTCAGGACATAAACCTACATTAAAGCACTCATAAAACACATATAGGGAATAGACTGTTAAGCAGCCATATCCTGAAAATACCAGTTTTTTTTATGGTAGTTAAAATATTAATTGTTTTCAGAAAGTTTGGATTACTAGCTTATTCTCTGCTGGATGAGACGATATCCAATTTTTTTTATTTATATTTTTTTTAGTCTATTTGGAATTGTACAAACTCTTTATTGCTTCTTCGTTGGATCCACTACACGGTGGAAAATAATGAAAAAACCAACTTAAAAAGTAGTAGCCAGACAAGATGGTCGACCTAACACCTTGCCCTAGTGTATAATTTACCTGAAGTTGTCAAAAGCACTGTAGGAAATTGAAGAATCTTCTCTGGCTGCAGAATCTAAGTATGAATCCGCTCATATCTTATATGATGTATTGGATTTTAAATTTATCCTCAAATTAACAATTTGGGTTAACCTTCGTCTATAAATTAATATAGTAAACGTGGAAATACAAAAGGAGGACATAATCCTTTCGCGTTCTGTGTCACTAATGAAAGGGCTTATTAAGATATTGTAAGAAATTCGACTAAAGCCGATAGAATATAGGATCAAAAATGCACCACCTGTAGCACAAAATTTGGCAATCGTTCTGATACTCAAAAGTAAACGAATTTCCAAACGAAAGAGGCAACACGACGAAATCTGCGAGGACGAATCAAGAGCATTAGACCCCACAAAGATATAAAAGTTGTATTTGACATAATTTTAACAGAAATAGGAATATGGGTAGAAAGTGCAATAAAACTAAACGAAAACTTTGCCTTCCTTGGTAGCCACACGTTAGTAAATATGTGCACAGAAGATCCCCAGAAAAATGGAGCCGTTCTAGCAAGCAGATACTCCAAGGACTTAAACGCAATTGATTTCTGTCAACAACTTGCCGCTTTTAAACAACAAGCTCCATTTTTAATTGAAATCGATGAAACAACTAGTCCATTCCAATTGTTGCAACACAAGTGTAAAAATGACTTGCAGGAAGCCTTTCCTAATATTTGTATAGCTCTGAGAATATACTGTACGTTACCAACGACGTCCGCAAGCTGAGAGCGGAGTTAAAACTCATAAAAACCTACCTGCGATCAACAATGAGCCAGGAACGTCTTTCTAACCTCACGATATTATCAATCGAAAATAGAACTGCTTATGAGACGAATTTTGATGAAGTTTAGACTCTTTCGTGGAAATGAAAGCTCGACGAGTGAAGTTGTAGGAACATTTATTGCAAATTTTGCTAGGGCCTAAGGACTGCAATTGTGAGTACAGTCTGGCTCGTGCGTTACGTATTATGATTATGTGTATTATATACAATGCAAGCAATAAAATCTTTTTTGTCTTTTTTATCACGTTAGTTTAATAGTACCCAACTGAGTGTGGTGTTTTCTTTAAAAAGGGGGGGGGGGCGCCAGCGTGAAGTTTTTGCCCCGGTTCGGAAAAATCCTAGATCCGCTACTGCAGCGCGCATGCTCTTAATCGTTCTTCGTTCTCCCGATTATTTTTCTCCATTGCATCCCTAATTTCTTCAACATCTTTGCGTATATTTTCTTCATTTCTCTTAATTTCTTCCCTTATTTGTAGCACAGCTTCCTCACTCCTTTAGGCCGCTTCCTCACCTCTTAGTTCCTTCTTTGATCTCTTTCATTTCTTGCTGATTTCGATGTTCAAACGCCTCATGCCTCTGTTCAAACGCCTCAAGTTTTCCCTTCATATCCTGTAAGAGTGCCAGAATACTATTCAGTGCTGAACTCCCAATGTCATCGCCCCCAGTAGAACTATCACCCCCAACCTCCGAGACTTTCCTCCCCTCCCGTTCAATTAGTCTTCGCTCCCTGTCACTCATTTAATTACCAGAAGTCAAGAACAAATAATTTTAAAAGCTACTCCGTTCTGAGAGAGTTCTGATGCTGAAACGCAGAAATGAAAGGAAAATCGCTTACTGAAACAGGTACCGACATTATTTTAATCACTATGATGACCTTAAATACTTCCCAACCTCACGCTAAACATATATAACACGAATTTAATGAAAATATAAAGGGTTAAGTAACTAGTCAATAACACATGAGTATCGTAAAACTGATCATTCTTTCTTTCTTACAGATCCGACTGAAAAATCCTAACAGCAATTAATGGAAAATGTTAGCAAAAAGACGCCGCTGTTCATTCAGTTATGTTTAAAACTTTAACATGTTCACAGTTTCAAGCTCGGAGACAAAGCAACGCATCAAGCAACCACGCTTCAACAAAATGAGAAAAAAAAATCAACAATAGGATAAACGCAGATCTCTCATAAACAACAATAAAATATGCATCAAAATTCAACGAAACGAGAAGCAACAGACACCAACATCTCAATTGCACCCAGTTTAAAGGAAGAAAAAAAATCAGAACAGTGACCATAAAAATGCCGAAACGATTAAATAAGTTACTCTGGGCTGGAACACAAGGATAAAAAAACTTATAAAAATGAGAGAATGATTAGCTTTAAAATTACAGTAAACCATTGGAAGTCAAGTTCACTATCGCCACACCAAATCATTTGACCCAACGATGGAGAAAAAAAGAGAACAAAAAACACAACCATCACCACGCCAGTCCGCGCAATTGCACGCCAAGGCTCACCTCTGAACGTATAAGCTGACTTGTAGAATGCTGATCACCCGTCTTCCAGGATGAAATTTTTTGGCCAGAGTCGCCAGATGCAACGGTAACGCCCGATGTATCTTCCTGAACTCACTGATGAACGCAAGGTACCTAATCCCTTGCAATGATCGACAAGACGTCCAACACTTCGCTCCTGCAGTCCTGCCAACTATGCAGCTCAATATTTGCGTGTATTTGGGAGCATCTATGAAGCGGCAGCAAGAGAATCACAACATCTCAGTACAACTACACTTTTATTTACCTTCATGGATTGTACACAAATACAGTAACCGTTTCATTCCACAGCTCAGTGCCTTCTGTCTGGACAAGAGCCTCTCCCCCAGCCCGCAGCTGTGCATCCTCCCCTCCACTCCGCATTCCAGTGTCCACCCTTCACCCCTCAGCAGGCAAGCATAGCCAGGTCGGTCACTTACACACTCCATCTCTAATTCCATACTCTTCATCTTTCAATCTGCAAGCTCAATCCGCACACTCAATCTCCCGATCCACAATCCCATAAAAAACATTTTTCTTTTTCCGTTTCAAACTCTCCAACAAGTCAAACATTTCTGTCAAATACCGAGCAGTCGGTGGTGATATACGCCAATAAACAAACAACAATAATCCATCTTAAATGGAAGCTGACTAAGCAGCAAAATTTTTACTACGTTATTATTCATTTTAAATAGCATATATTGTGATTTTTTAAATTAAAACCTTACCTGAAATTTGCTTAGTGTTTCAATTATTGCTTTGCAAGTTTCAATGATGATTTTGCTCAGTGTAGGAGGTGCAATGCAGGCTTGAAATTTTAAAATCAGCGCCACTAGCATGGTACTTCAAAGTTACTAATAACCTGAGTAGCTGGTATACATTTGCGCATAACGGTGTCCATTTTTCAATGTGAAGACGTAGTAATAACAACTCTTCAAAAATTTTATGGTCCATGTGCTGGAAATTAGTGTAATCATCTGGTTCTGTGTATAACATTTCTCGTAATAATTTTTTTTGTGTATATCTCTCTCTTAATTTCATCCAACCTGTAAATCAATGTCTACTTTCTTTTTTCTTAATACATAGTGCTAGAGTCAACGCTAAAAATGCTTTACTACTTGTTGCAGCACACATCATGTCCCGATAAGGCGAAAACCAAAACTAAAGGCAAGATTGACAAATTTGTTTGATCTTTTGCACTGCTGTTTGATGAAAACGTGACGTTCAAACAACAAATTTGATCTTATACTGGCCCATTTAGACACAAAGTGAGGGAACTGTGGGTGCTCATAAAATGAGAAAAGAATATCTTTGGAAACACAGTACTCTGTGAGATTCTCAACTCTTCACCATCACCAAGATCAGCTACTTTTCATAAACACTGTATACATATTTCTTGCAAGAAAGTACTAGCCTCCTATTGAGTAACTAGCAGATCTTAAAAATAAACTTAATCCATCTTCAATTGTATCCTGAGATACTATTAAGAATTCTAAACTGTTCACAACAAGTTCGATCATTCAGCAGAATGTATTACAGCCTGCATTTTTTTACACAAAACATTGTGTCATAGATATGACAGCACTATGAACAATAAAATCAACAAGATTACTAGTTAAGACAGACAACAAAATTGGATTATTTAATTTAAAAATTGAAACAAAGATACAATAAAAAATTATTCCCATATTCCACTCACGTAGGATATCCTGTGACATCCTGATCGGAACACAATGAAGTCTCCTTCACACAATTAACCTTTGCTATCATTACTTCACTGCCGTCTTTGTTGTATTCTTCAGATAATTTATCCCATGTAGGCGCAAGAGAACTGCAGTGCCCACACCTGAAAAGACATGAAAATCATTTAAAAATAAATTAAAAGTTTTAAAATGCAGTTTGCAAAGATCTATCCTAGGAAAATAAGGCAGCATCAGTAAATGATAAATTTGATTACTTTTCCTTCAGCAAAGAAGTTTCACTAATAATGTAAATAAGAATTTAGCTATGCATAAGAAGTGAGACATCGAAAGTTTCATACTACAGGCAGAGGGGAAAAAATGATTTTCCGGTTAAGATTTCAAACTGCCAGATTGTTACATAATAATTTAACTTTTAAATCCTTGAATTTGAAAAATAGTAACACCAATTAAGTAATTAAATACATTATGTGTGAATACATGACCTTTCTTTGGCAACAGAATTAGAACTTTCAAGTATTAGTAGTTTTGTAACCAATGAAATACCCAAACACATGCAGTGATTCATGATACAGGGAATGAGTTTAGCACCAATAGTTTGATCCTTATTTGTCCACTAATATAAAGGTAGATAAAAAAAAAAATCTTGAAAACCCTTTGCTTAATTTACTGATTTTTTGTACATGCATAATATGTGTCTAGTTCAGGCTAATTATTCAAATATTACTCTGATTAATCATTGAAAATAAGATAGGATTGGGGGGGGGGGGGGAGGGGGAACAGATACCCGTCATTTGAAGGCACGAGAGTGAGACGAACACATAAAAGCACAAAAAAATAAATAAACACAAATGCACAATATTTCAGCATGAGCCTTAATCATGTAAGAGGCGAGACATATGGCAGGGGGAAAGATGCGGTCACACCCCGGCATTTATGTGGCAGGCCGGGATGCAGGGGCGTACCAATCGGAAATGGCGTCTAGGTCAAGCATCGAAGTTGCGCCCTTTCGTAAATCATTTAAATACAAAATAAAATTATCATAAATATTCCTGTTATAGAAAAAAATTATTTCAAAATATTAAATTTAAAATTGCAACTTACTTGCCTTCTGCAACGCAAATAGATAAAATAATAATTCTGTGTGGTCGTAATGGTCTGGAGACAGAGTTTCTATTGGCTGCACATTCCGCCCCTGCCATAGCTGCCTTAACCTAACCCAGCAATCCAACCAGGTACAGGAGGCCTACAGTTTAACATGACTTCCAAACCATGGAAGCTTTCTGGTGTATTTCACATTACACAGCAAGCTATGCCAGACATAAAGGTCGGGCTAAATGCCTTAGAACAGTGTTTCCCAATGTGGGAACCACGCCCCACAGGGGGGCAATTTGGTTTTTTTATGGGGGCAATTTAGAAATTGACTTGATACAACTTTACCGCTTTCTCTTCGGGTTATTTAAATGCAATGCTAGATATAGGTACAAAATATAACAAAAAAGTAAATTCTTAAAAGGATCACACTAAATTGCCACAATAAATCTTTATTTAAAATCTTTTGAATGTGAATTTTAATATTTCATTATATGTTTTTTAATTTTACTTACTGTGTTTTATGACAATATTAAAGTGTTTTCTTTCAAAAACCATCCTATATGAGTTTCTTTAATAACAACTATTTTTTTTACTAAAAATTATGTATGGGGGGGGGGGGCAAAAAAATGTTAAAAGTGGGACATGACCCAAAAAAGGTTGGGAAACACTGCCTTAGAAAATCTCCGCTGGGACAGGGATTCGAATGGGGGCCTTTCAATCTCCAGTCAGACACGTTAACCGCTGAGTCACCAGGTCGCTACGCAAATAGATTAATAACAATTCTGAAATATGTTTATTCAATTTCTTCTTGCTCTACACTGAGAAAAGGCTTTCTTGACACATTGTAGCCCTCAAATACGAAAGTAGTCCCTATTGGTTTTAGCTTACTGAAAGATCACTCGCAACTTGTCGTGCATATTGCAGACGTAAGCATAACCTATATTGATATGCTCAGATTCGGAAAGATGCTCTTATCTCCTTACTCAACAACAAATTCAAGAAGCTCTTAAGATCTTTTTATGTTTACCTTTTTCCTTGTGGACATTAGTATCTCGAATATCCAATATTTATTTGTATCTGTTCTCTGTTGACATCACATCCATAAAAATATCAAATTTCATTTTTAAATGGTCGCATTCACCAGTGCTGTAATACAGTTTTTTAATATCTAGGAAAATTCCAAATCTGGTACTGGTCTCAAGAAGACGCTGAACCTTACGCGCATTTCACACACAACACGATCCAGTGATTCCTGCATAACTTTTTCTGTTTCTTTCTTAGCACCCAAACCCGCACATTTTCTCTACCCAAAAGGTTTTTTTTGGCTGTGGAATCTTTCAATCAGATCCCATTCCTGGCAAAGATTGAAACCTATCTCGAGTGCAACACTAACCAACCTCTCTCTTTCACTAGTAAAATGGTCTTGGAGGGCTTTTATATCAATGGCAGCATCATGAAAATTCATGCTAAGATCCTGGAACTGCTTTTGAACATGGTGGATAGTCAGATACTCATAGGACAACATGCGATTATATAGAAGTCCTGCCTCGCTTCTTGTTTCACTCGTTTATTGCCATTGCCTGTAATGTCTTGAAGAACTTTCAACATATCTTCAAGATATTTGTTAGCTGCTTAACTGTTTCAATCCTTGCACTGCATCTTGTCTCAGACTTTGATTTTACAACCACAGGCACGGAGTTCTTGGGTTTATCCAAGCACAAAGTGGAACGAGAAAAGAATAAAAGGTATCACGCTTGGCTGCATGTACTCCACCAAAATGAGTGGTTGATTATCGCAATTCACAAATGTCAGCAGATTATTGTTTTCGCATATTCTTGCCATCACAACAAAGTTGTAATAACGTTGTGAACGACAATTCTGCGTATTCATACCACTTTTCTCTAGCTGTTTAAGGATTTCATCAAGTAAGCTTCCAGCGTCATCTTGGCTCATCTGAATGAAACCAAGAAAGGACTCCCTAATGCGAACTAATTTCCTTTCAAAATCAACTTCCATGTATCTCACTACTTCTGACAACTGCTCACAATGTGCATGGTCAGTAGTAGAGTCAAACATGATACCATAGTATTTTGATTTGCGAATGTTTCACAATAAACATTGGCGAAAAGAGTTCGCCATCACATGAATGAACTCATTTTGATCAAGAGGTGAAAAGTAAGATGTGGTGCCAGGATGATTTTTAACCTGAGAAAGACGGTTACTCATGATGGAGTCAATGATGTCTAGGAGCAGTGGCGGATCCATGATTTTGGTTTGGAGGGTGCTAGAATTTTGTTTGGGGGGTTCTTGACTTGGTGCCTTTATGGGACGGAGGGGGGGGGGGGAAGGAAACATTGCTGCCCTTATAAAAACAGGATAAAAAAAAAGGTCCCCAAAATTATGATGTCATCCGGTTAAACTAGATGATTTGTGAGGGGAGGTACTTGAAACCTTTAGTACCCCCCGCCCCCTCCCTCCCCGTTCAGGAGCTTTATCAATCCAAGGAAATTACCAACATTATCGGATTCAGCTCCATCACATGTAAGCTACTAAGTGACACTCTGTGATCTCGAAATCAAGATTTTGAGTGGCAAGGAATTTGATCCAGTGAAAGATTCTCTTTAATACATTATGCCACTTTCGTTTTTCTGTATCGAGCTTTGTTTGAAGTTCAGCGTCAATAATACCTTTAGCTGCAGCAAAATTCAATTTCTTTCCATTGGGTGAAGCACTCATAATGATTCTTCGCATTTTCAAGGGGAAGGAGGCTTTGATGTGCTTTCCAGATGGTAAATCCATCTATGTGCTCTAATGAAAATAGATACTATCTAATTGTGAAAAGATAAGATGACAGATGCAAAAAAACAACAGATTTTTTTAGACGGGGAATAGACTAGCCATGAGCAAGTCACCTCTCCACCACAATTTCCTCGTTTCTTCTTAAACCAGCATTTGTCATACAACGGTTATTTGTAGGTTGTAAAGGACCATCAGTACTTTGAAAATATTTTGAACCCATTTTAATTATTTCGTTTTCAAACGATCTGACAGAATTGATTTCCCATTTATCTTATCCAAAATGTAGAATTCCAATGTCATGCTATGACAGTGATTGGGTTTTCTACATCATCCACCATATCACCTCCACCAACTTTTTTCCCTACTAAAATACTAATGTTTTCAACAAATTCTTCAGGAGCCTTTAGAACTTGTAGCCTCAATGCTCTCAATCTTGTCATACTCAAAATTATCCAAAGTTAAATCGGCCTCGTCTTGTGCTAAATTAGTGTTGGATACTTTGTAAATGTTGATGTAGGCAATTCCTTAGAACATGGCAAACTTCAAGTAGCGGACTTTTCAAGAAAAGGTATCTATAGTTCTTGAAGTACTTGCTAGATTTTTGTGCTACTTCATCCTGCAATTTTCGTTTTTTCAGGCCCTCAGTGCATATCTCTTTTTTATTTGAAAAAATCGATTCACATTGTGTTGGTATTATTGTGAAATAAAGTAGCTTCACACTCGCTCGCAACACATGCAATGCAAATAAAATACACAATCATCTCATCAGCAATTAAGCAATTTATTTGCAAATTCAATCCAATTGGCTTATTTCCATCTTGGTGTAGGGTGCGATCATATAACAGGTATGGATGTTCCCACCTCTAGGATAACAGGTCTGTGTTGACTGTGAGGAAAATCCTTGACCACTGTACAACGAACCTGACTGATTGCTCTCTGGAGTAGGGTTGTAAAACATAGGTCTGGAGTGTTTCCTCGGCACCATCGAGCTGAATGAAATGTCGGCAGATCTTTAGCATCATAAATTAATTTCAGATTATCAGTTTCCATCAAGCTTTCAAGTTTTTCACCATAAAGGTCATTCTTGCTATAGCCCCAGAGGTGATGTTTACTGCTGAAGTCACCAAGTACTATAGTTGGGTGTTGTTGAGGTGGAAAAGGAGGGTTAGGTCAAATAGTTTCAGGTGGCTTGTACACATTCACTATCGTTAGATTTTCAACTTTTGCCGTGATGGTATAAATGTCATTATCAGAGTTTACTGACAGGAATTGGTATTTGGCAAATCATTATTGGCATAAATTGCGAGGCCATACTTGGGATGAAAATTAGAGGTTATTAATTTGAAACCTGGTATTCTCCCTCTGTGTTGTATCTGTTGTTCGACTGCTGTGGGAGTTTCTTGGAGCACAATGACATCGACTGCATATTTCTGTGCAAGTCTGGAAAGAAATTCACATTTTTCTCAACTTATTCCTTCGATATTCAGTTGACAAATGCGTAGAGATGGTCCAATTCTACAAGCTTGTGGGTCCTGAAAAGCACCTTCTGGCTCCTTTTTGTGTATCTTTGGACCGAGTGGTCTATTCAGCAATGGAGAAAGTATTGCTTGTCTTATATAGAACAAAATTTTCCAGTGTGGACGCAGGACAGGAGCCGCTACTATTGGCCCATTCAAAGATATCTCGACAGAGCACACAATATACCTTCCGATCGTGTTCCAGTTTGCTGTTTACACATTCCTTCTCACTCATTCGCGAAAGCTCACCAGCCGCGCGCTGGTATTGCAGGATTATTTGAATATGAATTGTATTGTTGATTTATTTTGACATTTAAGTTTAATAATTCGCCAATTTTGCGCTCCCCTTTCAATGTTGCCCAGGGCAAGTGCCCTACCTGCCCCACCCTAGGTACACCACTGATGGGATGTGACCACACCTTTTCCCCCGCCATATGTCTCGCCTCACATGATTAAGGCTCCTGCCGAAATATTGGGCATTTGTGTTTATTTTTTGGGGTTTTTACGTGTTCGTCTCGCCCTCCTGCCTTCATCTATGGTAAGTGACGGCTTATCTGTTTTTTCCCCCATCCTATCTTTTTTACAGTGCCTCACGGCAGTTTCTTTGTTCCCATTATCTAATTCATCATTAGAATACCACAACAATACAGATGTAACATATTACCCAAAATTTATGAACTATAATACAAGTAGTTCAAAACTAATTCTATCATAAAAAAATACTTATTTGATAATAGTGACACTGGAAATGTTGTTAGGTAACGAACGATTTGGAACATAAACCCATCAATCACCAAACATATACAAGGCAATACGGCTACAATTAACATATTATAATATCTTAGTCATGTAAGAGGTGAGACATTCGGCAAGACATGCCACATGGGGGGGAGGGGGGAGTAAGGTTTTTACCGAAATATCATAAAATGTGTTCGCATTTTTGTGTTTGTCATGGCCCTCCTGCCTTTATCTGTGGTGATTGATAGGTTTATGTTCCATATCCTTCCTAATCAAAAATATTTATTTCATCCTCTCCAACTTGTGAATTATATTCAAATTTGTATCATCTAACAGTTAATATGACAGTGAGAATGAAAATGATTCAAAGAAACGAGAAAGGATGGATATGAAAAGTAAAACCATCAATTACAACTCATGAAGGCAGGAGAGCAGTGTCGAACACATGAAGAAAAACACATTTCATTATTTCACTTCAGAACCTTAATCAAGCAGATAACTGTTTTTCAACCTGTGGGTCGCAAACCCCAGGGAGGTCACCAAATCTTGCTTGGGGGAGTAGGGTGGGGTTGCAGTTATGAGCCAGCTAAATGAAAAAAGCAATACAATAAAATTTTCAGTGAAAAGGCTGTGCCCATTTATTTTTAAATAAATTGTCAAATCCTGGTTGTATTTTTGAGATGCAAATAACCAAATAATTTTCTAATTGGAGCCTATTGTCATCAGTCTTTTATTTTCTTCCACTACTTGTAGCAGATGTGGAGGATTGCACAGACTTTTTGAGAACGCCATTTTATCCTTGCTTGCAGCGAAGCTAGTCTGTACTTATGACATACTAGAACAACTGATAGCAGTGAATGAAAACAAACTGTTCCTATGTGGCCACTGATCCTACCTTCTGAAATTTTGATATACTGTTTTAAATATCAATTTCTGTTAGGAGAGTCTTTCTCCAAGGTGTTGTGATTGCGAGCTGAAATTTCCTGAAGTTTTAAAAGCTTTAAATCTGTTATTCACATTGATATTACATTGAGCAAAGAGAGAAAGTGAATTTCTCTCACTTGCGGGTTGTGAAGAAAATTCAAATGTTAATTATTTGGATGTCATATTACCCTCTGGAGCAGGTATGCTATGGGCAAAAACTACCCACCAATGAAAGCAAGAGTGGATTGTATGGCCAGCTACACCCTTTCTTCACTTAAGTAGTTCCAGCTGACCAGGTTATCCTCATGCCACGTGATGTCATCGCCAAGGCCCCAGCAATGGCATTACTACAAGGCCCTTGCAACACTTCCTCCCAACCACTCACCTCAACACTGGAAGTACTCAAGGTGACTATATGTCCACACACCATTGCCTTCTGCACACTCCTTATGTTCCCTCCTCACTCGGAAAATGTCTCCATGATGAATTATAAATTCCAGCATTTAGCTTCATTCAAGAGCCTTTCTGAAAGTTGAAATTTATTTCTCTGCCATCCCACTCCACTCAAGCCTTCCTGTTCTGCTTTATCTATATTCCTGTCACTCTTAAGTAAAGGGCTTTCTCTTCCTAGAATGGTTTGACCATCCATAACCTTCACTAGAATTCCTGTTACCTGCCATGTGCAAATGTTTTAAGGAATCCTGATAGCAGTATTTTGCAATAATTGTGTCAATTTCACTCATTAAAACTATACCATTACCACAGCTGGGCACAAAACAGTTAATCCGTTAATCGTTAATTAACGAAGTTAAAAAAATTGCGAAAATTTAACTTTTAAGTTAACCTAAAAAATCATTAACGGTCTTCTTAACTTCCGTTTAAATTGGACTTCCGTTAACTTTAGTCCGTTACATAGGTTGTTGACGTCTTTTAGTTTGTTTGAACTGTGCGCCACGCCACCACTCGTATGCAGGGCTGCCAGATTGTATAATTGGATACAAAACTTGTATAATTTGGTTACCTCTTGTATCCTATTTGTATAACAGATTGCCTTGTAAAATTGGATACAAAAATGAGCACTTAAAAGTAAAGTACATTCCAGCACCTTTTTGAAAGTGTTTGCCCTTTGTTTCATTGAGTTGGCAACCCTTCCTGCATATCTATTTCCTTTTTGTTATTCAAAATTTATCAATGTATACATTGTTTACTTTTCGTGGACTTTTTTTGCTCCCAGCACTTTCACTCACGTATGTAATCAATGGATGACCCCTTTGTATAATTGGGTTTCATTCTGTATAATTTCAAAGAGACAGCGGTATGATATAAGTTGGCTGTACTGCGCTGCTCGTATGTTCGGTGTAGTAGTGGGCGCCGCCTGCAAAAATCTTGGCGCCGGCGCATTAATCATTTTCAGCCGGCGGCGGCGTGACTATTTTATATTGTGAATTCTGCAAACGTAAGTAAACTAAAAAGCGTCATAACCTATCTTATTGACAAATCAACATTATTATCTGTAATGAGGTGTATTTATTATTACAAAATGTATGTCGTTATTATACGTTTAGTAAAAACATCTCGTTCAGTTGGTGTTGAAGCAACAGTGACGGATCGGCAGTGTGTGTCGGAAGAGGTTAATCGGACAAACTGTTCGGCCGTCAAATCGGGCATTACTCGGACGAAATTCTGTGCCAGTGGATGACCGGCCGCCTGATCGATAGTTAGTATCGCACTGGAGTCTGCAAACAGTGTTGCAGATCAGCAAAAAACTCAACTTTCAGTAACCAGTGCGAAAAAATTCAAAGAAATAAAACATAAGTTACGAAAAAGGTGATGTGCAATTTTAATTCGAAACATTTGTGTGTCTTAAAAAAAAAAAAAGTAGAAGCTAGTTTGGCAGTTTCGGTCGTGTAATGTAAAAGGATGTCGCTGACTAACTTCCGTTCTATTTGTTCACGTAAAAACATGCAGGCCATGATTTAGTGAAACCAGGCCGAGTCGTCTAAAGGGGCCTTTAGGTCACAGGTAGACCGTGGCACAAAGGTAACCGTAACAGGCATTGGTCGTAGATTTTTGCAAGTGTTATATTGAACACATTTTAGGTTGGCCGCAAATTTCACTGGTCGCAGTTTTCACATATTCAGGTGTCCCAGTCCAACTTGTTTTCTATAATATTGTTGCTTTTCATTCTGAATTCATTTTTTTTTTACTACTTTTTTTTATAAAGTCACGAGTACCTTAATTGTCTCTCGTAAGACAATCTGCAAGTGTTATGTTGATCACAGTCTCAACAAAGATAAAAACAGACAGGAATACCACTTCGTTGTTGTGGCGATAGCGTAACCACAATTTGTTAATTTTTATAAATAAATCCACACTTGCATCATGGTACATAACACCTTGAGATAGAGAGCAGTTATACCTACCGTACTATAATACTAATACATCAGTACAACTTTTGACTAGTAAACTTTTAACGGATAACTTTAACTTGCGTTACATTTATAAACATTTAACGCTTTAACGATTATCGAAGTTAACTTTTTAAGTAGCGGAATACTGATTAACGAAGTTAACGTTTGGATTAACTGTGCCCACCTGTGACCATTACGTATGAAGGGAAAGGTCTCCTCAGTGGCAGGGTTGGTGTAAGTGATAGAAATAGCGCTTGCTGGACATTTTTTCGTGTGATCTGCTGCATAGGAAGCTGCCTTCGGAATGTCTAGTGAAACGAGGAAAACAGTACTTGTAGACTAGGTGTATATATGATATCCATAATATTGGTATCACACTACCTCACCAAACAAACAAGTTTATTATCAAATGATATGCCAAGAAATTTAAATTTGATACCTTCAACAAGCAATTCTTCCTCCTCCTCACAACCATAAAAAAACTATTTTTCTCTGCACTTAATAGGATGACTATTTTCTTTTGCAATTATCTTCCCTTACATGTTGATCTAACAAACCAAATAGCCTATCTACATACCCCTGTAGTTGATCATAATCCTCTCGTTTTTCATCCTATCACATAACATTATGTGATCTGCAAATGACATGAGCCATCAATCAACACAATCATTCTTTAGACTGTGGTACTGCCATTTTCACTTCCTTCTGTTTTGATACTCCTCACCCAAATATTTGCTTCTCATCTCTCAAAAATCCGTTTATCTGATACCACAATGGTATTAACTATATTTACCACTATTCTATTACTCACTCTATCAAATGTCTTTTTGAGAGATCATCCAGTGCTACACCATTAACTTGGCCTCCTTTGTCCATTTCATCTGAAAGATCTGGTATGTAGCCAATTAATTACAGGAATAACAGCGCCCTAAACCAATGTCACTGACTTTTTTTTTTTTTAACTGCTTAACGTCTCCTATAACAACTAGGTCTTTAGAGACGGGAAAGGATGGGGGGGGGGCAAGGAATGGGAAGGAATTCGGCCATGGCCTTTTGAAGGAAGCATCCCGGCATTCACCTGGAGTGATTTGGGGAAACCATGGAAAACCCAAATCTGGATGTCCGGACGGGGATTTGAACCGCCGTCCTCCCGAATGCGAGGCCAGAACGCTAGCCGTTACACCACCACGCTCGGTGTCACTGACTTGCAAATCATTTTATTTCTTCACAGATATTTCTTACATGGTCACACACCAAGCTATCCAACTTAGTACTGAGGTTAAACTAATCAATCTCGCAACCCTATTCAAGTCACCTCCTTTATAAGTCACGACTATTTCTCCATCCCAGCCCTCTGATATGTTACAGATCACCACATTCAATCTGCAAATTTCCAGATATGAAGCAATAGTGAATCCACCTATGTTAATATTTGTAATAATACAAGGGCGGTCCGATAAGTACTTAGCCTACAAAAGAAAAAACAAAAATTTTGGAGAAGTGGCAATTTATTTCTCAACATAGTCTCCTTTTAGCTCGATACACTTGACCCAGCGATGTTCTAACTTCTTTAACCCGTCTGAAAAATACGTTTTATGGATATCTGCAAAGTAGGCCTCTGTGGCGATAACCTCCTCATTCAACTCAAATTTCTGCCCAGCGAGTGTCTTCTTCAAGTTTGGAAACAAAAAGAAGTCGCACAGGGCCAAATCTGGAGAATATGGTGGATGGGGCATCAGTTCGTAGCCTAATTTGACCAATTTGGCTGTAGTGATGGCGGAGGTATGAGCCAGTGCTTTGTCATGGTGGAAGAGAACGTTTTTCTTCGCCAAATAGGGCCGTTTTTCTGCAATTTGGCGTCGAATTGGCCCAATAATTCGGCATACTAAAACCTTGTGATATTTTTGCCCTTCTCCAGGTAGTCGGCGTAGATCACACCTTGTGAATCCCAGAAAACGGTGGCCATCACCTTTCCGGCCGATGGCACAGTCTTCGCCTTTTTCAGAGCACATTCGGTGGGTAAAGTCCACAATTTTGACTGTTCCTTGGTCTCTGGTGTGTACCAGTGGATCAATGTTTCATCGACGGTCATATAACGATGCAGAATCTCCTTCGGATTGCGCTTAAACAGTATCAAAAACAGCTAGGAAGTGGTCTCACGGTTGTGCTTGTTGTCTGGAGTGAACAAACATGGCACCCATCGCGCCAACAGCTTTCTCATGCCCAAAATTTCATGCAAGATATGCCCCACGCGGTCTTTTGAGATACCTACTGTCCCAGCAATCTCGCGCACCTTGAAGCGGTGGTCTGCCAATGTGAGATCGTCAATTTTTGTCACATTATCCTCCATGGTAACCGTTTTCGGGGCACCTGGGCATGGCTCATCAAAAACCGACGTGCGAACACACTGAAACTCGTTAAAAGCAATTTTTGACAGTCGCCATTGAAGGAGAAGAGTCACCGTACACAACATCCAAGTGCTCTTTGATTTGGCTGCGCGATTTTCCTTGCAAAAACAAGAATCGAATCACAGATCGATATTGCTCTTTTTCTATTTTTCTAAAATTCGCGGACACACCCAATTTCACACGTGATCACAACAAAACTATGAGTCCGATGTGGCTGAAATTTTAACAATAGCCATCTGAGATAATGTACTACACGATAATAAATTCCTCTGGCGACAGTGGCCCCATCGGAAAAAGAGGCTAAGTACTTATCGGACCTACCTCGTATTATCCTTGTTACTGTTTAACATAACTAGTTCTCTCAAAACATCAGACATATTTCACAGACCAGCTATCTCAAATTTGTGTGGAGAAGCTCCTGCTCTGATACTTCCCTCCCATCCCTGTATGACAGTCACTTAGTGGTCTCGTCAAACATCCCACCTTCATTATATCCTCAGTAACTTTTTCTCCCATCCTCTCTGTCCATCAACATTTTAAAAATGGTAATATGAATTTTTAGAAACATCAAACAGCATTTCCCTTTGGCATATGTCTATAGTCTCATATAAACTATTTAGAATGGGGCTTAACACCTAAAATTTAAATAGTAAATAACTTTTATAAAAAAATTTCTTAATAATAAAGCACTTTTTAATTTAGAATCTAACCATTTTCGCAAGGACAAGTTTAAGAAAGAGGAACTCCTAATGTCAAGAGATTTTGCCACATTCATTTTCATGAATCAAACTTAAAATTATGATTATTTTTAAGTGTAATTTGTACGACCTAAAAAATTTATTTAAAGAAATATTTTTAAGTCATATTGCGCCTCGTACTTGAATAGAGCATAGTACAAAATCTAAAATTTTTAATGAAGGAGAAGAAATATTCGAGTTGTAGATAATGCAAGTTGTCGGCACAGGTAGACACATTCTGAATAAAATTTGAGGAACAGAGTAAACTACAAACATAAAGAAAATTGGAATCTTTAATAAATAAAGTAGGAAAATAGAATTAAATACAGAAAATTCCAAGGATTAAGAATATAACAGTTTAATGTAAGATTTGAAATTCATGGGAGAAAAGTAAGATTTTAATATTCCCACTGTCACATATTGTTACAAATTTCTCTCACTTAAATCATTACATCAAGGATAAAAAATTAAAATCCAATAGAAGGTTTGTTGGGGAGTAAATGAGAACTCAAAAATTAGAACAAATTTCCCTAAGAACCATGTAAATTGTAGTTTAAAGTAAAAAGGGGCTAACCAGATATTAATTTTATAAACTTTAGCCAGATATCATGCAGGTGGGGGATGAGTGGTACAGTTACTGTTAATCATAAATTACACTCTGAATGAGGCGAGTCAAGTAATATAACACCAAATGATAGGGAATATTTCAAAGAATAACGTGACCCAAAAATCTCAGTGGACGATAAAGATCTTACAAGTTATTAGTGAAAAGCAGATACAGGACTTCTCGAGGGCGGAAAAAGTATGCAGTTTCAGATAAAAGTTGTCATAGGTAAAAAGAGACAGAAAAAATTGGAGCTTTATCAAATCAAAATTTCAGACAGATAGGAGCAACTTGACAGGCTGAGAAAATTTTTCCACCTGATTTTCCTTATAAAAGATCAGCCATCTTGTGCTCTCCATCCAGTTTCAAATAGTATTCAGTCACAGTTGGTCGTTTGTGTCATGTCTCCATAAGAACTTTGAGAACTATCACCATGCTGGTGATAGAATTTTGGCAGAGAAGATAGGTAATGGGTCTTTGAAAAAAATTTATCCAGAAATAACATTAAGATGGACTGAAAGGCTTTTCTAACATTTTCACTAACTTGTGGAGGAAAGTTGTGAAAGCTTCATCGGAAGTGTGATTTCAAGTTAGTTAGTCATAGCTACTAGCTATTTCCTCATAAGATGCATATGACAATGCCTTACTATTAATACCGGTTCATCTATAAGAAACTTTCTGGGAGTATGCAGTTTTATCCAAAGTGACTTTTATTCAGTGCAACCTTCTACGTGTTAGCTACTACACGTTAAGTTAATAGCTTGGCAGCCAATTTTCAAGAAACCATGCATCTACCGAATCCAATTTCAGTACCTGTCAAAGCTTCAAGTAATCTGTACATATTCCCCAGGCGCATATAAGCTTGACACCTATGTATTATATTCTTCATGAATGCGTCTTTAGCTTCCTTCTTTGGTGCTATTAATTACTTTTCTGGTTCTTTCAAGTGTTTTGCCTCCCTGCCTTGCTATTTTCTTACTCCTTTTTCACAAATTTCCTTAGTCTCCCCATCTCCATTATAGCACGAGTTGTTTTTCCTTGATTATTCTGCTATTATCATTATCTGTGTAAACTGTTACTATTTCCTGTCAAGTGTGTTAGTACACCCCTCATATGTAATAAACCCTTCTCAGAAATAATTCAATTCTGGAACCTCTACCTTTTATAATTGTACTTTAACTGCACACAAATTAGATAACTAGTTTACTAAAACCTCTGATATCCACTGGAACTGTTTGTAATAACTTATTTGTTTATACTGCCAGCAACAGTTTTTTCATGTAGGCAATAAACTAATAGATTTTGGAAAACATGTTGCAAACTGCACAACTTTCTCTACCTATCAGAAAATTGTAGTATTAACCTCTTTAAATTTGGATCAAGAGTTTTGATATAATGTTTTCCTAACATTTCGCACTTAAAATTTACAAAAACAAGGCACCACAAACTAAAAATGTTGAGGCTTGAGAGGGCCAAGCTATCAAATGTTACCAATGCTTCCAAATTAATTCAAATCTCTTGAAATGTTTGTTAATCCCTTTCTTGTGATGTGATTTTGGCATTTCAGCTTCTGTTGGCTAAACAGATGGAATCATTTTTTTTTTTTTTTATTGTGTGCATATATGGCACTTCAAGGTGGAAGGATGTTACACATGGCTTTTATGAAATTTTCTTTTAATGCAGATACATTTCAAATCAATCACCTCAGTGAGGAAAAAAAATAAAACAGCATAGGTTGGTATGATCTCTGCAATGACAATATGTGTGGTATTTTTGTGGTGTGGTAGCATTTCACATTTGCATAGCTGCCTCATATTTCAGCATTTTAAAATTCATTTGCAGCGACTCTTTTGCAACATGTGACTGAATAACGCAAAGAAGACATCATAGCGAAATTAATAAATAGCATAGTTAATACAAATTTCAAGAAGCTGGCGAAAGACATGGGGCATCTGATATGTCATTTCGATTAGTCCTTTAAATTACATACAGGCAAGTTATATCATTCAAACGGCTATAAAATATAATTCACCACAATATATACTGCTCTGATACCTGTATCAATAATATTCATACACTAACTAAAATAATCACATTTATAGTGCTTTTTAAAGGGTTATCACATGGAATTAAAATATCTTTGTTTAGAACGGATGGAGCCAAAAAAAGTAGTTGGCCTCATTTACACGACAGAGCTAGCAGAACTGACTATCCTTAATTTAATTGTGATGTAGAACGTGCTTTGGTGGAAATTTCCCTACACATGCATTTTTGCCCATTTCTTGTTTTATATAAAATTATTAAGTGAAATTTCAAACCACCTTCTTTTGTTCTTTATGAATTATAATTTTAAATCCTTTCAAAATTCTCAGTAAATAATTCAACTCTTTCCTTGGTAATTTATACCAACCCCCGACACTCTTATTTATAAAAAATATATTTTCCCATAGCTTTATACCTGAAATCGTGTCCTAGCTATTGGTCATGTTCATCTATTCCCTTCCATATGCTACCCATAATTCTTCTACCAACATCTTTCAAAGCATCATCAATATATGCCCTGTAGACTCCTAGCACTCTTTTCAACCTCTCACGTTTTCAAATAAATTCCAATCCAGCTCTTTTACCACAGTTACTGATACTTTGACCATATATACTACTCATATGTTTCTCAGATTTTCTTCTTTGGAAAAAAATGTACCCGTCTCTCAAAATACGTAGGAAACAAGTAATGCAGCATTAATTAGTCACTAACATAATACTTGGCATGTCTATGGCAGATGTACCTGCATAGCAACAGCATCACATTTCTAGAGAATAGGAAATGTTTTTACTAGAAATATAATAGTGTGCACAAGGCAGATTTGTATGAATGTCACAAGTCTACCAGAGATTGCTATTCCGCTACGATGTCATTCACTAATGATGTCATAATACTGCAGTAGTCAGTAACAAGATGTACTATTTTCATGCAGCAATTCAGTTGTAATACACCCTGCACCATTATTTTCAAGCAGAAATCAGGTGGTAATACACCCTGGACCAGTACATGCACTTTGAAAAGTAAATAAGAAAAATTATCAGGTCTCTTAAGAGCAAATGTTCAAGTGGTTATTATGGGATTTCCAGCAGGTTAATTAAGCCGTGCTCCACAGAATTAATATACTATGTTATCTATTTAATATACCTATACTTGAGGATACCTTGTCCAAAGTCCTTAAAAATAGAAACATTCTAACTAAATTACAATTTGGTTTTCGAAAGGGTCATTCTACAGAACAAGCTATATTCACATTCACTGACAATATTTTAGAAGGAATAAATGATAAATTAATTACTGTGGGAATTTTTTGTGAGTTATCTAAAACATTTGACTGCGTAGATCATAAAATTCTGATACATAAATTAAAGTATTATGGCATACATGGCATTGCGAGTAAATGGCTTCATTTTTATCTTCTAAGGAGCCAATGGAGAAATTTAAGGCTGCATTAAGTGGTCCACTGTTTTCTGGGTGGGAATAATCATATTTGGAGTACCTCAGGATTCTATATTGGAGCTACTTTTGTTTTTAATAGATATAAATTATCTACACTGTGTTGCATCTAAAAACTCAAAATTTGTCCAATTTGCAGATGATACAAAGATAGGAATTAAAAATACTCCATATTTATCTACAAAATATAGGCCTACTTCAAATTATGCCTTTGACGGTATTAATAAATGGTTTACAGCTAATGGCTTGTATTTAAACTTTGATAAAACTCAATATAAGCAATTCAAAACATCACACAGACTAACACCAGACACAGACATAAAATTTGCCAGCCAGTCCATTAAAGAGATAATATGTCTGAAATTTCTAGGTTTGCATATTGATCATAATTTAAATTGGAAGGTACATTTTTCTAAAGTGACTAGGTGCAGCCACATTTGCAATTGATACAATTTCAGCTGTAGGCGATCTCCATATGAGCCAGCTAGTTTGTTCTGCTTATTTTCACTCATTAATGTCATATGGAATAATATTCTGGGGCAATTCTACTTGAGACAAAATGTTCTAGGCCCAAAAACCAGTAATAAGAATTATGTGAGGGGTAGCAATAGAACTTCATATCGAGACCAGTTCAAGAAGTTAGGGATTTTAACATTGGTGTCTGAGTATATATACACATTAATGTACTTTGTAGGCACACTGTACAGCGGCCGCCTGCATCTGATCCACCTTCGGCATATTAGTTTATGTTGATATTGTACAGCTTTAAATTAATAGTCACAAAAATTGACTGTACGTGAACGTGAAGTCATGATGACAACACGTTAACAGTCGCGAGGCAGCGGTATTGCGTGTTAGATAAAACCCGAATATCCCCTCCCGTCCAACTATGTCTTTAAGGTTCGAGTATTAAAATACAGTTAATCAGAAATAATCAACGGCATGGGGATGCAGAAGGCAACAGGAAACCACTGCATTAAAGGCACAAAGGGTATCCTGAGGACATGTAATCCTCTCAAATTACATATATGTCATGATGGCTTCTTCCTGGGTAAAATAATCCCCCAATCGGATCTCCGGGTGGGGACTGCTCAGGGAGGAGTCATCAGAATGGATAGAAACATTCTACGAGTCAGAGCGTGGAATGTTAGAAGTCTGAATTAGGGCAGGTAGGTTAGAAAACTTAAAAAGGGAGATGGAACAACTTAAGTTAGATGTTGATGGGATTAGTGAGATTAAATGGAAGGACGCACAAGATTTCTGGTCTGGGGAACACAGGATAATTAGCACACAAGCTGTCAATGGAGTCACTGGTGTAAGATTTGTAATGAACAAGAAAGTAGGGAAACGGGTGAGTTATTATGAACAGTTTAGTGACAGGATTATTTTGATGAGGTTAGAAACTAAGCCCGTCCCAACCACATTAGTACAAGTATATATGCCAACGTCACAGGAAGATAACAAAGAAATAGAAAAAATATACGCTGAAATAGAAGAATTAGTCCAATATGTGAAAGGGGAGGAAAATCTAATAACCATGGGTGATTGGAATGCAATAGTGGGAGAAGGAAAAAGAGGGGAATACAGTAGGAAGTTTTGGTCTAGGAGAAAGATATGAGTGAAGGAAGCAGGTTGCTAGAATTTTGTGAAAGATATAAGCTAGTAGTGGCGAACACACTGTTTAAGAACCATGAAGAAGAATATACACCTGGAAACGTCCTGGGGATACAGGCAGATATCAGTTAGATTATATCATGGTCAAACAGAGATCCAGGAATCAAGTTCTAGACTGTAAAGCGTACCCAGGAGCAGACATAGACTCAGGACCATAATTTGATAGTAATGAAGTGCAGGCTGAAATTCAAGCGAATAAGGAATGCAGCATAAGCAGAACAGACTGGAAGTGAATAAACTGAAACAATCTAGCACAACAGAAAAATTTGCAGGAATGGTAGACTTAGGTCTAAGAAGTAACTGTGAAAGGAAGCTCAACCGAGGACGAATGGAATGCAGTAAAGACAGAAATAATGAAAGGTGGCAAAGAAACATTAGGCTTTAGGGAACAAGCTGCCCGAAAACCTTGGATCACAGAAGAAATTTTGCAGCTGATGGATCAGAGGAAAAGGTACAAAAATGCTCAGGATGATGCAGGAAGAGAGCAGTACAGGCAATTTAGAAATCAAATAAATAGGAAATGCAAAATAGCAAAAGAAAAATGGCTACAAGAAAAGTGTGAAGAAGTAGAAAAGGAAATGGTCGCAGGAAAAGTAGATGTTGCATATAGAAAGATCAAACAGAATTTTGGAGAAACAAAGAAAAGCTGCCGATGGGAAACGTCTTTTAAGGTCAGAAGAAAGAGCTAACAGATGGAAGGAATACATTGAGAAACTGTATGTTGGGGACGACTTGAACAATAGTATAATGGAAAAGGAAGGCGATGTCGACATTGATGACTTAGGAGATCCTGTTTTGAGGACAGAATTTAATAAACCTCTGAATGACTTGAAAGCAAATAAGGCAGTTGGAATTGATGAGATCCCTGCAGAACTTCTTAAATCTCTAGGAGAGGAAGGAATCGAAAGATTATTCAAGCTTATATCAAAAAGTTATGAAACAGGAGAACTTCCAACTGATATTAATAAAAATATCATGTTCACACTTCCAAAGAAAGCACAAGCCGACAAATGTGAGAATTATCGCACTATTAGTCTAACATCACATGCTTCAAAATTACTGACCAGAATAATATACAGAAGGATGGAAAGGGTAGTAGAAGAGATAGTAGGGGAAGATTAGTTTGGGTTTAGGAAAAATCACGGTACAAGGGAAGCAATTCTGTCTTTAAGATTAATACTTGAAGCGCGGATCAAGAAAAACAATGATACTTTTATGGCATTTGTTGATTTAGAAAAAGCTTTTGATAATGTTAGGTGGGACAAGATGTTCAAGATTTTAAAGAAGTCAGGTCTAAAGTATCAAGAGAGAAGAATACTCTATAAACTATATAAGAATCAAGTGGCTGTAATAAAAGTAGAGAATCACGAGAGACATGCATCAGTTAAAAAGGGTGTGAGACAAGGTTGTAGTCTATCCCCGTTAATATTCGACTTGTATGTAGAAGAAGCAATGAAGAAAGTCAAAGAAAAATTTCCATGTGGCATAAGTTTTCAGGGAGAAAAAATCAGTATGCTACGATTTGCTGATGACATTGTCTTGTTAGCTGAGAAGGCTGAGAAGGCTGAGGATATTGAGAAGTTATTGAATGGCATGAACAAAATACTGAAGGAAGATTTTGGACTGAATATAAATCAAAGTAAGACAAAAGTGATGAAATGTAGCAGAAATGGGTTTTAACTAACAGGCAATACCGCTCGCTTCGCGCTGTCATTGTGACGTGACGTTTAGTTATCCACGTAAAAACATGTGTAATGTGACCGAGCGTAGCTGTACAATATCAACATAAACTGATTTCCTGAAGGTGGATCAGATGCAGGCAGCCGCTGGTAAGCGGCCGCAGATATCCGATAACACAACCAGATGTTCAGCTATATTTTCTAATATTTCTCTGATGAAATGCGAGCTTCACCTCAAATATTGAACATCTGGTTGTGTTATTGGACATCTGCGGCCACTTACCAGCGGCCGCCTGCATCTGATCCACCTTTGGGATATCAGTTTATGTTGATATTGTACAGCTTTAAATTATAGTGACCGAGCGTAGCGAGGTCACAATACACACGTTTTTACGCGGGTGACTGTACATTAACGTGACATCATGTAAATAGCGCGAAGCGAGCGGTATTGCCTGTTAGGTAAAACACGCAGAAATGATACCAATACTAGCAGATTAAGTATAAAAATAGGATCAGATGCAATAAGAGAAGTGAGTGAGTTCTGTTACTTGGGAAGCAAAATTACAACCGATGGCAGAAGCAGGAATGATGTTAAAAGCAGAATAGCACTAACAAAAAAAAAAACTTCATGAAGAAGAGAAACCTTTTAATTTCAAATATTGATCTAGGAATTAGAAAGAACTTTTTAAAACTCTATGTGTGGAGCACAGCACTTTACGGTAGTGAAACATGGACTTCAGGCATACCGGAAGGAAAGAAACTTGAAGCATTTGAAATGTGGTGCTACAGAAGAATGCTGAAAATTAAGTGGACCGACAAAGTAAGAAATCAACGAGTTTTGGAAATGATGGGTGAGAAAAGAAGTTTATGGAAGAAGCTTACAGGAAGAAGAGACAGGCTGGTAGGTCATATTTTGTGACATGCTGTATTGGTTAATTTGTTAGTGGAGGGAACAGTGGAAGGTAAGAACTGTAGAGGAAGACAGAGATTAGAATATATGAAGCAGATAATTGAGGACGTGGGTTGT
>JARYHS010013631.1:16266300-16298969 GCA_031002005.1 Vandiemenella viatica | reverse complement strand
TGAAAACTAAGAAAGTTCCCATCAATGAGAAAAGTTTTTTGTTGGATCAAAGAAATGACAGGAAAGTGGTCAGTAGCGGTGTTGATAAGAAAGAAATGGCTATATTAATGAAATAGCAGCAGAGACAAGTTGAAGAGTCAATAAGGGCAGCAAAAAAGTCATTTGAAATTTGAAAATGTTACTCAACTACGTGATTAAAGTATACGCTTTGATTTGGTTCTTAATCAAGAAAAAGATGTCTTTTAAAGACTGAGCCAAACATCTTTTTCAATTGATTATGTACTCTCGATTTTTACCCGAAAATCTTAGATCTGTTGTGGATTCTGTTATCAAAAGAAATGCTGTTTTTACACACCCATAAAACTTACTTGTCAATATGTTTTTTTGATGATGGAGACCACATTCGGGAGCTGGCATTGGGAAGAATAATAAAAGCGAGAGAAGCTGTAAGTAGCATTAAACACAGGGTATTTAAACCACCAAATATTAACATCTCTGCTAAAGATTACACCAAAATTATTGTGTGACACGAGTGTCAGGTTACAGCACCACCAGTTCTTAGAAATATTTCTAATGAGGACCTTCAAATCATGGTAAAAGATAAGAGCTTGGAAACTGCTGAGTTTCCTTGTCACACATAATCGTTGGAAAGATGTGTGAAACTGGTGACAGAGACCTCACAAAGTGTAACTGACGCTACTTCAAGAGATGGTTTTATTAGAACCAGGTTGCAATCTCGAGCAGAAATGCCAAATTTTGGACATAAAAATAAGTTTAAATTCTAAGTTTTTTTTCATTAATTATGAGCTCTAATTTATTTATTTTGTTTTCTTGTGTTTTGTTTCATTAATTTCAATAATAAAATACCATTTAAACTTGATTTTGTATTATTTTATGCATACGGTTTAAGTCTGTAAAAACATAAAATTTACAAAACTTCAATGAGTGGTATAGCCCTCAAGATGACATGCATTTCAAGTTTTTTTACCTTTTTCGTAATGTGTGATAAATTACGCAAATTTTGATACCTCTTGCGATAGTGTAGCTTGATTTTATTTATTTTTTATTTTTTTTTATTTATTTTTTTTTTTTTTTTTTTTTTTTTTTTTTTTATCGTACATCGACGGGACACCCTAACCTACATTTGCCCTCTACAAATTTTATCTTTAAATTCTTTCAAAGTTTTCGGTAAATTATTCATCATTTCTCTTGGTAACTCATTCCAATCCCTGACACCCTTACCTAAAAAAGAGAATCTTCCCACACCCTTGTGCCTGAAATCGAGTGCCAGCTTGTGGTATTTAGTAGTAAAGGACCGGAAATTTCTGAACTCTTTCCATACAGTTCTCCATAACGACCAGCCCGACAGCAGACCGACACAGGGCCGCACCGTCAAAATATAAACCAAATTCATCCCGGCCGAGTGTCGGCCGACACGCGGTGTCGTTTGAACTCACTTCAATCGAGTGAGCGACAACAATTAGAAAAATGACAGTGCGCTGCGGGCCGGGTGCGGTGCGGTCTAGTGTGGCCCGACCTTTAGTAGGCTAATTGGGTATGTTGCTCCCGATATCGGGAGATCGGCATAGTACGACAAACAATTTACAGAATAGGCCCGTTTACACGCACGGTTTTTCCGACGGTTTTGGAGCGTACGCTCCAGGCGCGCGCATCAATCCTTTACATGTAAATGCTCGGTGGTCAGAGAGGCCTGGCGCGCGCTCCGAATGCGCACATCTGGCGCGCAGGTCTAACGGGGCCTCGTGTTTACACGTGCATTGTCGGTATGCAGTCTTGATGCATCAGTGCAAGTTCGTTGTTGGTTCGAATTTCTGGGTGACTTTATTTAACTTTACCCTGCTTTAACAGATAAAAATCTAAATCTTGAGAAATGTGGTCAAGAGATAATTTAGAATGATTTATAGAACTTGAATTTTCTATGTTTGTGGAAGGTTAAATCAAATGCTACAAAAATAAAAATTAAAAAAAAGTTGTAAATATGATTAGTTAGTAGAATTCAGCAGGGTAAATGTATGTGAAAGTGAAATCAAAGATTTCGTCACTGAAAGGATTCAAGAAACTCGGTGGCAATTCGAAACGAACTGAGAAAAATATATGCAAGCAATTTCAAATCTTGGAGGGATATTTCAGTTGCCAAAAAACGAAGAATAGGAGGCAAACATTACTCTGCAGTTATGCTCTTCCTCATGACTGTGCCTCGTTTTGATATTTGTGGAGAGACTAATTTTAACTTCACCTTTATACGTAAGGGAGTATTGGAATAAGCTACAAAGGCAAATGATAAACAATTTACGAAAAACGTTGATAGAATTTTAAATGCATGCAGAATAGGTGTGGTTAGAAGGCTGTGATTTCTAAGGGTATAGTTCCTACCTGCCGCCTTAAGACGGCGCCACCAGCGCACACAGGAAAAGAAAGTTGTACGAGCCCGCGCATTTGAATTACAGTTTCAAGACGAATACCATACATGGTCAATAAAATCACCACCTTTCAAATTTCCAAGTGGAACCATGTTTTATTTGTATCATAAGTATATTTTAATGATGTACGTGTATTTCAGTAAATTTAAAAAGCCATATATACCCAATCTAATTTTCACACTTGTCCTGCATTAGCGCCGTCCAGACGCAACTTATACATGGTCAGTAAAATCACGACGGTGTAATTCCCATGTGGAACCATGTTTTATTCGTGTCACAAGTGTACCTTAAGTATATACAATGTATTTCAGTAAATTTAAAAAGCCATATATACCCAATCTAATTTTCACACTTGTCCTGCATTAGCGCCGTCCAGACGCAACTTATACATGGTCAGTAAAATCACGACGGTGTAATTCCCATGTGGAACCATGTTTTATTCATGTCACAAGTGTACTTTAAGTATATACAATGTATTTCAGTAAATTTAAAAAGCCATATATACCCAATCTAATTTTCACACTTGTCCTGCATTAGCGCCGTCCAGACGCAACTTATACATGGTCAGTAAAATCACGACGGTGTAATTCCCATGTGGAACCATGTTTTATTCATGTCACAAGTGTACTTTAAGTATATATATACTGCTCACTACATATATTTCAGTAAATTTAAAAAGCCATATATACCCAATCTAATTTTCACACTTGTCCTGCATTAGCTCCGTCCAGACGCAACTTATACATGGTCAGTAAAATCACGACGGTGTAATTTCCATGTGGAACCATGTTTTATTCGTGTCAAAAGTGTACTTTAATGATATAAGATGTATTTTAGTAAATTTTCCAGCCAAATATACAATCTCTAATTTTCTCCAATGTTTTACATATTCTGCATCTGCTGTGGCGATACTGGAATTGTCAGTATACGATCTACCCTTGAATTTCGTACCTGGAGCGTAGTTTCATTTAAAGATTTCCACTAGTTGTACACGCGTTTTCCTTGACCACAATTTTTATTTATTTATTTTTTACTTGTGGCTTTACACCTCGTTTACATTGAGGTAATTAGATGCGGGATGGAACTGTTGATAATGAATGGGAAGTAATTCGTCCTTGACCTTTTGAAGGAATCATTCCGGCATTTTCCTGGAGTAATTTGGGTAAACCATGTAGCTCGCCAATGCGAGGTCAGAGCGCTAACCACTCATCCGCTACGCTCGGGTTGTTGAGAAAAACCAGCAACATTTGTTTGGCAGAAGTAGGTGGCTAGAACTGAACGTGTTGGGTGAGAGGTAACGCCCTGGTTGAGCATTCGGGTGGACGTGCCTACAAATCCCTGTCGGGTAATCGAGATTTTGGTTTTCTATGGTTTACCCAAATCCCTCCACGTTATTTCTGGAATGGTTCCTTTGAAGGGACAATGGATGATTTTTTCCGTTCTTTGACAAAGCGTAAAGCTGGAAGGATTCTTCTTTCTTTAAAAAAAAAAAAAAAAAAAAAGAAAAAAAACAAACGGAAAAAGGTATAAATTGAAATGGGTGCTTGGGACAACTATATATTTTTTTTCTCCCTGTCTACAATAACATTGGAATACAAATCAATAATAATAATGCAGCTTGGTTACATGAGATATAATAATCCATGTAAGGGTACCGAAGAGGAGCAAGATTTAGTTACATGACGATTTAACATTCTCTATTGATCATATCAGGGAAAAAAGGTAAAGCATCGCCTGCAAATTTGCAAAGTCACAAACATTCCAATAGTGAGATGTTATTTAGAATGAGAAGTGGTGATGAGACATTGTCAATTCTAGCATCTACTAATAGTTATGTCAAAAACCGATTATTGAAATGGTTTAAAAAAAAGGTGGTTCCATTAAGGTGATAAGCATTCCCACAAGCGAATATTAAATATTTAATTATCACACAATAACATCATATAATTCCCATAGGTGTCTTCAGTAACTAGAAGAATAGAGTATGTAGTGAGCAGTATATAATTTTACAAATATTCCGACAAAATCAACTGTTCTGGTGTTCCGCTTTTTTTTTTTTTTTTTTTTTTTGCCTGTTGTGTTCGTTCGCTGTTGCTCCTGACCGACACGTTTACATAATTAGACCTAACCCCTCCCCCCTCCCCCTACACAGTTCGGTTTAAAATTTGTTGTAAATGTAACTTATTAAATTTGATGCTCTGGAAGGTCCTGTGGAGATTGAGACTTTGACTATGTAGCACTGATATTGGCCGTTAGGAATGCATGACTAGGCTGTGCATTATTAATCAGGTAAGAAGACATATTTTCGAAATTGCTGAACAATAATTCAATAAATAATTCCGTCAGAACATGTTGTTCTTGACGATATTATTTATTCTATTCTTGTTCATCAACTGCGAAGTAAGACCTATTACAGATTAATCAGCAGTATTTGTTCATTGGGGCAGAAATAGAATATGTAGCAAGCGCCTGCGTGGTTTGCCTGTAAGGTAGTTGTCACAATTACAGACTATATTTGGCTATTTAGATTTACTGAAATACATCTTATATCATTAAAGTACACTTTTAACACGAATAAAACATAGTTCAACTTGGGAATTACAACGTCGTGATTTTACTGACCATGTATAAGTTGCGTCTGGACGGCGCTAATGCAGGACAAGTGTGAAAATTGGACTGGGTATATATGGCTTTTTAAATTTACTGAAATACATTGTATATACTTAAAGTACACTTGTGACATGAATAAAACATGGTTCCACATGGGAATTACACCGTCGTGATTTTACTGACCATGTATAAGTTGCGTCTGGACGGCGCGAATGCAGGACAAGTGTGAAAATTAGATTGGGTATATATGGCTTTTTAAATTTACTGAAATACATTGTATATACTTAAAATACACTTGTGACATGAATAAAACATGGTTCCACATGGGAATTACACCGTCGTGATTTTACTGACCATATATAAGTTGCGTCTGGACGGCGCTAATGCAGGACAAGTGTGAAAATTAGACTGGGTATATATGGCTTTTTAAATTTACTGAATACATTGTATATACTTAAAGTACACTTGTGTCATGAATAAAACATGGTTCCACATGGGAATTACACCGTCGTGATTTTACTGACCATGTATAAGTTGCGTCTGGACGGCGCTAATGCAGGACAAGTGTGAAAATTAGATTGGGTATATATGGCTTTTTAAATTTACTGAAATACATCGTATATACTTAAGGTACACTTGTGACACGAATAAAACATGGTTCCACATGGGAATTACAACGTCATGATTTTACTGACCATGTATAATTTGCGTCTGGACGGCGCTAATGCAGGACAAGTGTGAAAATTAGATTGGGTATATATGGCTTTTTTAATTTACTGAAATACATCGTATATACTTAAGGTACACTTGTGACACGAATAAAACATGGTTCCACATGGGAATTACAACGTCATGATTTTACTGACCATGTATAAGTTGCGTCTGGACGGCGCTAATGCAGGAAAAGTGCGAAAATTAGATTGGGTATATATAGCTTTTTAAATTTACTGAAATACATCGTACATCATTAAAATACACTTATTATACGAATAAAACATGGTTCCACTTGGAAATTTAAAACGTGGTGATGTTATTGACCATGAGTGATATTCGTCTTGAAACTGTGGCTCCTGTTTCAAATGCGCGCTCCTACAACTTTGTGTTCTTTTCGTCTTGAAACTGTATTTCAAATGCGCGGGCTCTGTGCGCTGGTGGCGCCGTCCTAAGGCGGCAGGTAGGAACTATACCCTGAGAAATCACAGCCTTCTAATCACACCTATTCTGCATGTTTACCGAATTTAAAGTTAAAATTTGTAGAGGGCAAATGTAAGTGGGTGCTGGAAAGGGGGAAGCTGGGTGTGTAGGGAAATTGCCACAGGAGCGTGCGCTCCATTGCAATTTAATGTAATATTCTTATTATTAAAATGTAGTTATATATGGAACTGTCGTTACGTAGACAATTTTTTAAATCATCTGGGTCATTTATTTTCCATTTGCTCTCACTAAAGAGGCATGTGTCCATATAGATCTCTAGTTTCGTGCCATCTTTCCGCCCATATACACTTTGTTTATTTAATTCTTTCTGTACCAAAAATAAATAAATAAATAAAGCAGCTCATATTGCTCAGTTTATGTCATTTCTTTGGAGGATATTTTAAATACACTTATAAACACAAGCACAACTAACAAAAACAACAACGGCCTGAAAACCGAATGTTGCAAGCTGGACCGTCTACAAAACTTTCCAACCCGGCGGAAAGTCCACGCGCCACGGGATAACGGTCATTTTTGGCGCGTACGCTCCAACCCGCAGTCCTGGCGCGCGCGACTGGAGTGTTGACCATTTTTCGTCGCACGCTCCAGGAGCGACGCTCCAACCTTACGTTCCGGCGCGACAGTCCGGAGCGCCGTTCCAGACCGGCAGTTTGGCGCGTACGTGTAAACGGGCCTATTGTCCCTGCAGACAGGGAGCAAATTGAGACAATTTCGGCTAAGTCGGCTTTGAGCAGCGAACGAGTGCGTTTCGTGCCACTTATTGTTTATATCGTCAGAAATATCCAAAGAAAAGAGGTGTGGACTAATGTTTTTGAAGTTTATAAAGATATGCCTCAGTTATGGGACAAATACAACAAAAATTAAATGAACCGCAACATGCGGGAAGAAGGATTTCGAGTTTTCCTAGAAATTTACAGAGAATTGGATGAGGAAGCAACAGTTGCAGTTCTGAAAAAGAAAATATGCGAACAACTTAATCGCGTGAATTAAAAACGGCGAGTAAAGGCTCACATTCCTAAGTAATTATTGTTTTATGAATTGTAAATGCATAATTATATTTATTGCAGCTAACAATTTTTTGAGGAACAGAAGGGTAATAGATAAAAGAACAGAAATTAATAAGTTTTACTATAAATGCATTGATTGAATATTTTTCAATTTAAATTATTTTAAAGAAAAAGTAACAGATTGGTTTTTACAAATTGATTTCATTGTTAATGTTATTTATGCAACAAAATTTTCAAGACAGATAATATAGAACTAAATTGGTTCTTAACTGAAATCTGAATAAATAATATGATTTCATTAATAATGTGCTTGGTATTTACAGGCGAAATCTTGTATGCAAACGGGAAGTGGCACAGAAGACATGTTTGTACCGCCCCTTTGGTACTACGATCTTCTCGGTTTTTAGAAGAAAATAGCTAGCCTTCACGAGTTGGTATTGATACTGATACCACGGAAGGTGATGAGGTAACTATTTAGCTTGTTCTTTGATGTTGATACATAATGTATGTACTTAAAAGGGTATAATATTTATCATTCTTTCCTGAGAAGCTATCCTACCTTCTTGGTTAAAAAATTGTGTGAAAGTATTTCGGGTTTTATTTCCTTACTCATTTTGCCTTTTTTTCCTGTGGTTTACGCTAATGGCACTAAACCTTCCGTTATTCGACGCTAGTTTCCTTGACAGAATGTCGTGGCTTCAGTATTTTCATGATCAACAGATTTGCATGTTATGTACTGAGTAGATTTGTTTAGTAAGTAATTTTGTAGCGCACAACACACCAGGACAATGGGGTCAACATTATCAATGTTCAAGCCAATTGGTTGATGAAAAATCCTGAATCTTGCAGCTAGTATGCCAAAAGTATTCTCTACGACTCTTCTGGCGCGGGACAGTCTGTAACTGAAAATTCTATTTTCATGGGAAACATTTTTAAAGGGAAATGGTTTCATCATGTGCTTATTAATAGCAAATGCACTGTCACCCACAAGTACGAATGGCACAGGCGTGTTTGTACCTGGCAAATTTGAAGGTAGTGGTAAATGTAATTCATTAGACATCATTTTCTTGTAAAAATAGCAAATTTAAGTACTCCTCCTACTGATACACTACCATTGGTGCCTGTATTTACGTATATAAATTCATAATTAGCGTTCACCACAGTTAGAAGCACAACAATAAAAAAAAATTTGTAGTTGTTAAACTGTGAACCACTTCCAGGAGGCTTTTCAATAGCAATGTGTTTGCCGTCTGTAGCTCCTACCTAATGGCTGAAGTCCCACTTTTCTTCAAACTGTTTTGCGGTATTTGTCTTCTCAACTTCACTCACAGGCAATTGAAAAAGAATAGATACTTATATTATTTATGTTTAATTTGGCAGGCACTTGAAAATCAAGAACGAGCAGCTCAAGCACAAGAAGGAATTCCATTTAAAAAGAAGAAACCAAGAATAAATATTGCTATGAAACAAAAACAGCTCATAGATTCTGCACAAAGGCTATTAAATTCAAAGGAAGAGGAATGGGGGATAATGGTAAAATCAGTCGGCATTCAATTAAAAGACCTAAATAAGGACCAGATGGCAATTGCCAATAAACTTACATCAGATGTTATTTTTTATGCTAAAGCTGGAAGGTTAACTATGGAATCATGTATCTATTTAGAACATCCTGATAGAAGATACAAATATCAGCCATCTACAGAGCGATTTCAGTATTCTCCTGAACAGGCCCGCCGCTAGCTGTTTCAGCGTCCGCGTGCAATACCGATTATGCCACCCCCTGTCTAACTACAGCCAGTGGTGGATTTAGGAAAATTCCGAACCGGGTCAAAAAACTGTGAGATTGGAGATTGCCGCCCCCATTGTTGCCATTCCGAGTGTCGCCGGCAAGTCGCCCGCTACATAATACGCCGCAAATTTCGTCGCGGCGACAATGGAGTGGCAACTATCGCGGGGGTGGCGGCTGTCGATCGCTCGCTTTGCCGTCGGCGTGCGGTGCACGCCTTGCACGCCCGCTTACGGCGGTCCTGGTCCTGACCCTCTGATTCGCCGCCCTTGCAATACTCAGTTCAAAACTATCATCCAGCATCACTACTAAATATGTCACAAACGCCACCCTACCAATTCTCTTTCCAGCCTTCATTTCCAATTGAAAGCAATGATCCATCTTATTAAGTCCTAGTGATATTAATAATGAAATACCTGTTATTGCACAAGACAACAGTTTCCAGATGAAATTTTTTTTAATCATTAGAAATAGAAAATAAATATTAACTTCAGAAATTTCATTACCATATAATTTTGAATTTGTTGTACTTCCATGATTAGATTCCTACTTTTTGTTTTAATGAATATTATTAGTTTCTGTATTAAATCACGCTGTAAATAATAATTAAATAAAAGTTTTACTTATACATACTACTTTTTCCTTACCTTAATGTAGTGATTCAGACATTTGTAGTTAGTCCAACATGTTTCGGGAATAATGTCCGAAAAAATTTGTGGTGAAATAAGCGAACTAAATTTCAAATCTTCATAGCTTTGACCATTTGCCAAAAAACGCGGAGTAACGATTAATCGTTCTCTGGCACTTATGCTTTCACGCATTAAGGTATTTTTCTTTTTTATATAAGGGGTCACTAGGCTGAGTATCTCGGCAAAACTTTCAGAATTCACTCTCAGAAACTTCGTAAAAATCTTCCGGTTGTAGGCTACTCAGAATCTTAAAATGGGATTGTGTTCTTCTTAATAAAAGCCACTTCTTCACTCAATATCTTCATTTTCTTTTATTACAAACTGTAGGCTATTGTTAAAGTCATGCCAACTCTTTGTTGTTTTTAAAGAAAAGGAGCCATTGTTAAGCGCTTACGTCTATCAGCCACGCGATCACAACGTAAACTAAAATCGGGAGCGAAATTGTTACGTGAGGAGGAAAGCCCCGTATGATTGCCCTGCCGATTGGGACCGAAATCGGGTAGTCTGTAGGCGGCTTAACAATGGACGGAGTCACATTACATTCCCTGTGTTTGAATAGGAGCGATCTGATCGCGTGTATATAGGCGTACTCGCGCGTGTATTTTTCGCGCGAATACCCGTCCACTGGACGGCCAGCCTTACTGTATTACAGAATTGTCATAAGTGTGAACGTTTCCCTGTACATGCTCGAGTGAACCAACGATTGAAATAGATCATAGATTTAAATTCAAACTTCAAAGTCCGTAATACAGACTAAGCACTTTTTATGCACGGTGACACGCTCATTGACACCGCATTACAAAGCAATGTCTTCCGAGAATCAAACAATGCGCGCTTTGCGCCTACATCCGAGTGGCAAAGAAGCCGCCGTTTAACATTTAGGGCCTTATTACACTAGTTGCGCGACTGGTGGTGCTGCTCGTCACTGGGCATTGAATCTTATGCAGATAATTACACTAGGGCAGCCAGTGGCGTCGCCTCAAACTGGCGGCCGACTGGCTGCCGTGTCCCGTCACCACGTCGGCAGCCACAGGTGGCGGCGAGTCGTGGCATTGTATCATACTAGGGATGCTCGATATACATCGATGCATCGAAAACATCGATGTTTACTATTCGATGCATCGAATCAATCCGATGCATCGTTTACTTTCGATGTTTAACGATGCATCGATGTTTTTCATTCGATACATCGAAAGAACATATGCGTTTCTTCGACGCGATAGAATCAGTGTTAAAGCAAAACAAAAACAGAAAATTGTATTACTATACGTTATTTTTGTCATCTAAAATATCAAATTACATTTTTTTCTTGAATAAAAAAAAAAACAAATAAATAAGCAACATGATTAGTTTTGAGGAAAAACAAAAAATGGAAAATTGTATCGCTATACGTTATTTTTGTCACCTAAAAATCACATTAAATTTTTTCTTTTTAACTTGGATAAAACAAAAAAAACTACGTTATATGATTGGTATTAAAGCAAAACAAAAAACAGGAAATTGTATTGCTATATTTTATTTTGTTACCTCCAAAATCACATCACATTTTTCTTTTAATTTAATTTTGATAAAACAACAAAAAATTACAGTTGACATGAAATTTCGCGACAGTGTAGGGCGGAGCCACACCTTAGGGCAAGGCTAAAAGTACCTAGTAGACTTCAAAAATTTACTGTTCCTCATTATAAAATACCCAGCAGAGCAACTGTGACACAGTGACTTGATGACAAGTATGACGCCTTTGCAACATTAATAAAATCAAAACTCTCAAATGTTGAAAACCTCACATTAACAAGTGATATATGGTCAGGCATGCAGATGCGCAGCTTTTTTGGTGTAACAGCGCATTTTGGTCTAGACACAGTGTTCGAATCAATGACATTAGGAGTTTATCAACTCAATGAAAGTCATTCATCGGAATATATAGCAGACATGCTTCTTAAGACCTGTAATGATTGGGTATTTGATACGGACAAAGTCTCTGCGTTCATTACTGATAACGCCCCGAATATGGCAAAAGCTGTGGAATTAGGATATGGAAGGAAGCACATCCCTTGTTTCGCTCACACACTTAATTTAGTTGCTAAAAATATTCTAAAAATACCTGACTTAGAAAATATATTGTCAAAAATAAAGACCATTGTTACTTTCTTTAAACACAGTTGTTTGGCAAGCGACGATTTTAGAAAGTCAGTAAGTGCTGAAATAAGGTTAATACAAGACGTGTTAACACGCTGGAATAACACTTATTATATGATTCAAAGATTTTTGGAGCTTAAAAATGTTGTAAGTGATATATTGATATGCCATAAAACATCACCTTCAATGCTGACGGGTTTGGAATTAAATATCGCGTCATCTCTTCTTAACATACTAATATAATTTAATTTTTTTTAAAATTTAATTGCAATGGAGCACACGGTGGCAATTTCCTTACACACCCAACTTCCCCGTATCCTGCACCCACCTACATTTGCCCTCTACAAATTTCAACTTTAAATTCTTTTAACGCTTTCGGTAAGTTATTCATAATTCCCCTTGGTAACTCATTCCAATCCCTGACACCCTTACCTAAAAAAAGGAAAATCTTCAAATACCCTTGTGCCTGAAATCGAGTGCCACCTTGTGGTCATGGTCATCTTTTCCCTTCCATGAACTACTTTTCATACCTACTGCAATATCTTTCCATGTCTCATCGCCAGTATACGCCCTGTATACTCCCATGACCCTCCTCATCTTCCTCCTGTCTTGCAATGAATCCCATTCCAGCTCCTTTATCATATCTGTCACTGATTGCATTCTGTGATAATTTCCAGAAACAAATCTAGCAGCTCTTCTTTACACCTTCTCCAACTCCTGTATTTGATACTCAAAATGTGGGTCCCATAGTACACTACCATATTCGAGCAATGGTCTGACCAAAGTTTTGTAACCCAATTCCTTAACTTCTCTCGTGCATCCCCTCATCACCCTCTCCAACAAGTGCAGAATTTTGAAACCTTTTCCTACCACCTGTCCAATGTGTCCTGCCCTGTTAAGCTTGTTATCAAATGTAATGCCAAGATATTTACATTTCAAGTCTTCAGCAAGCAATTCTTTCCCCACCTTACATTCATAATTAACCTTTTGTTTTTTATTTGTGTATCTAATTAGCTGATTCTTCTTTGGATTTATCTTCATCCATGTTTACCAACCCAACTAGATATCCTGTCCAGATCACCCTGCAACTGTTTAAAGTCCTCTATCTACGCCCACTTGGAGGAGCAACTAAAGAAATATCTGGGGATAAATATTGTACCAGCAGTAAAGCGAACCCTTTAGTGCACTGCATGCTTTCAAAACACAAATCAGTTGAGACTGATGAACCTTTAGTACATAAGCTCTTACTAAAAGAAATCAGCAAACGGATGGGTGTTATCGAACAAGTTTCATCTTTAGCTATCGCGATGTCATTGGACCCACGGTTCAAAAAACTACATTTTGAAGACCCGATGGCTTGTGCAAATGCTATTCAAAAGATCAAAGATATGATGAAGAGGGAGCTGGAAGAAAAGCGAACAGAATCTGATTCAGATAGTTCTGACAAAACATTGGAAGATTTCAGTCTTTGGACCGATCATCACAAACTAGTTCAAAGAAACTGGAAATCAAAAAAGACCGAAGAAAGTGTTTCTGACGATCTGTCTGTCTACTTGAGAACTCCGGTTGGCCGGCTTAGTGAAAATCTGTTAGAAGTATGGTCCGATTATAAACAACAGTTTCAAAAATTGTACAAAATAGCTTATAAATATTTAACTGTGTAACCAGCTCAGTGCCATCAGAAAGACTTTTTTCGAAAGCTGCACAAGTTTTAAATCAACAACGAAACAAAATTCAAGGAAAGCGGGTTAGTAAAATTTTATTTATGCAAAGTTTAGAGAGAAAATATTGGTATTTATAAATTGCAATTAGATTAGAATCCCAACACTGCCTCTCTTTCAGCGTTTCCTCGCTTTTCTTTTATTCTATCTTTCTATTCGAATTTCTAATTTATAAATCCCAGTCATTTCAAATTGCCTTTGTAAAAGACTGATTAAAAATATAATTCAAATAAATACTTCATTTTGTTAGTTTCCTAATCTTTGTCTCATTTTAAGCTTCCCTAACCTATATTAACTGATATATATATATACATATATATATTTCGATGTTTTTAATCGATGCATCGAAAACATCGATGTTTTTATTCGATGCATCGTGAAACATCGATGTGACGTTTCGATGCATCACATCGAAAAAAACATCGATGTATTTTCTGGATGAACATCCCTATATCATACCCAGCTTGTTACACTAGGTCTCCTGGCGGCGCTGCCAGTCTCGCCACCACTCGTTTTGGCCAGCACGTATTCAGTCTACTGTTCATTAGTCGCGAGATAACATGTCTGATAACAAGCATACACATATGCTCCTTCTTGTACTTTTAATGAAAAGGAGAAGGCGAAGAGAGAGAAAGATGCATGTACACCCTATTTTATCGTTAAGGGAATCTAAAGGGTTGTACTATACTGTTTTTGATGAACTGTGTTCAGACGACAACAAATTTTTTAATTACTTAAGAATGTCTAAATCGTTTTTCTTTGAATTACTGTCATTAATAAAGGCCTAGTGTTATAAAAAGCTAGCCTCTTATTACACTAGGCCGCGTGGCGGCGCAACCAGCCGCCCCGCTGGTAACTGTTAGCAACGCGTGCAGGAAACTGGTGGCGAAACCAGCCAGCCACTCGTTTCCATTCTCGCACAGCCGAGCAGTCTGTTTGCTGTTATACTCGCATTGTACGCTAATTGTGTAGTTCACTATGTCCAGTGAACTACAGAATGTCACTTTGGAATTGAGTGGAACTGAAAGTGTAGAGAAGACAAAAGGGTAATGCAAGAAGCATTTCTCACTTTCGTATCTTTCCCGGTAATGTCAACCTTTATTATGCCCTGTACATTTTCAGCACTCTCTTCACCCTCCTCCTTTCCTCCAATGAGTCCCGATCCAGCTCCTTTATAATATCAATTACTGACTGGGTCCTGCGATAGTTTCCACAAACAAATCTAGCTGCTCTTTTTTCCACACCTTCTAACTCCTGTATTTGATAACCAAAATGTAGGACCCAAACTACACCACCATATTCAACCAATGATTTGACCAAAGTTTTGTAACCCAAGTTCTTAACTTCTCTGGTACATTCTCTCATCACCTGCTCTAGTAAATGAAGGATTTTGTAACCTTTTTCTACCACCTGCCCAATGTGCTCTGCCCAATTGAGTTTTTTTCATTAAATGTTATGCCAAGATATTTACACTTCAACCTTTCAACTATCAATTCTGACCCCATCCTATAATCATAATTAACCTTTAGTTTTTTATCTGTGTACCTTATAAGCTGATTCTTCTTGGTATATATCTTCATTCCATGCTGACCTACTCATTTAGATATTCTATCCAGGTCTCCTTGGAGTTGTTCACAGTCTTCGCCAGTTTTGATCCTATTGTATACCATTATATCATCTGCAAAATACCTAGATTCTGACCGTAAACAATCAACATAGTCATTAATTACAATAATGAACAGCAACGGTCTCAATACACTACCCTGTGGTACTCCCATATTTACTTTTACCTCTTTTGATAATGTATTCCCTACACTAACACTTTGCTTTATGGCTTTTAAGAATTCCTCTACCCAGCAAGAAACCTTTTCGTCCAATCCAATAGATTTAAGTTTATTTAAAACCATTTTATGGCTCACTCTGTCAAATGCCTTAAAAAGATGTAGTGTCTCACTATCAACTTGGCCTCCCTTGTCCAATTTATCTGAAATAACTTGCATATAGCCCACCATCTGAGATTCACATGAATATCCTTGCCTTAAGCCATATTGTCGATATGAAATCCAGTTTCATGTTATCTCGTCACTAATGAACAATAAACTGAACACGTGGTGGCCAATACGAGTGGTGGCGTGACTGGCTGCGCCACCAGGTGGCCTAGTGTAATAAACTGGGTATGATAAAATGCCCCGACTCGCCGCCACTCGTGGCTGCCGACGTGGTGGCGGGGCACGGCAGCCAGTCGGCCGCCAGTCTGAGGTGACGCCACTGGCTGCCCTAGTGTAATAAGCTCAATAAGAATCAGTGTCCAGTGCCGAGCAGCGCCACCAGTCGCGCAACTGGTTACGCCGCCTGGCGACCTAGTGTAATAAGGCCCTTAGAGCTGCAGGTTTTTTGAGAGAATGTTCAATAAATCAAGACATTGTTACATTTCCCCTATAACAGAAGATTCCCTAAATTTAATGTCAAAAAAGAAAATGCGTAGTCTAAGAAAAGAAAAAGAAACACTAGTAGGCATAGCACCAGAAGCGATGTTCATAAATATTTACTTCATACTTTCGAAGTAGAATATTACCTTGTATTTGGAATTTTAAAGGCCTTAAAATAAAGTATTCTTAATTTTGACTCCCTCTCCTGTAATAATGTTTCAATTATCGAGTCTCCGGATTTTTTAGGTACACAATCTACGGAAATATTAGCAGTCATCTCCAAATATTCAAAGCCACAAGGTTGGCAGCACTTGTGCAGACCACGGCGAGAATTAACTACAAAGTTGATAGAACAATATTTTGTATCCTATCCATGGAGGAAGGAAGATAGAGGAGACGAAACAACGCTAAATCGGTGTAACGTCGTATAAAAACTCGTCTCTTACTGCGCATGCGTGGTGGCCAGGGGCGGATCCAGGATTTTGTTTTTTTTTGGGGGGGGGGGCTTGAGCGGACTTTGGTTTGGGGGGGCTTGGCTTGAGTGAATTTTGGTTCAGAGGGCTTACCTTCAGTGGATTTTGGCTTTGGGGGAGGGGGGCTTGAGTCGGGAAAAAGGTAGTACTTATAGCCTCCTCGGGTCTCAAAACAATGTCGGGGGTGTACCAAGATACTTTTGGGGGAGCTTGAGCCCCCTAGCCCCCCCCCCCTGGATCCGCCCCTGGTGGTGGCTATAGGAATAACCCCAAAACATTGAACTGTTTGCACTCTGTCTGCTGCTGAGATTATTTCATTTTCTAATATTCTAAAGTTTTCAATAATGCCAAGCTGTGTCACATACGGTTGCACAAACAGACAAGATAGGAAACAACCTGGAATAACGTTTCATAAGTAATTATTGTTCTTGATGTGTCTGATAGGTAACTGCAACATTATGGACTATCACTATAAATTGCTCTCAATAGGATGATGTCGTTCTCAAATGTTTGTTGGTGTTGTGTAGACAATCAGCATATGTTACTTCTGAAAAGCTAGTCTTATTGTAGCCAAGTGTTGAAAGTCTAATTTTAGCGGGTCAAATTTACATCGCTACACAGTGAATATGGTATTCTGCATGCTTTAATCCAGTTTCAGTTTACACTGAAGGTGTACGATGAAATTAATTGTGATAATTTATTATTGCACGTGCTTTAGTTCAATTGTAGTTTAAACTGAAGGTATATTTTGGAATTAGTTGTGATAATTTATGCTATGTGAACTAGGAATACTGATATTACCAATGTTGTTGTAGCTAGAAATGTAGTTTAAATTGAATTTTGTGTGTTGAGGTGGGCAGCACTATCATGACCATGTCGATGCTATTTGATGATTGATTCTCATGTAAATCGACAAGACTAATCGAAAATCAAGAGTAAAATGTTTTGATATCTCCCTTAGTTTTCGAGATATCAACTATCAAAAATTAGTTACAGGTATATTTCCTTGTGCTTTTGGTGACGTTTTTATTCTGATTCAGGCCGCGTTTCAACCTAACAACAAGGATTAGTAAAAAAAATAAAGCACCCAATCCGCATGTGCAGCAAAATTATCTTTTGGTTCAGTCGACATCACAACCCAACAACCTCAATTTGGAGACAGTATATCTCGAGAACTAAGTGAGATATCGAAAAATTGTATTCTTTATATTCGATTTATTTCGTCTGTTACATAGGGTATCTATCATCAAATTTGACCCTGGTGAACTTTTTATTCTGAATTTCAATCCAAAATACCTCACTTTTGAGACAGTATATCTCGAGAATTAAGCAGGATATCAAACAAATTTATTCTTCATTTTTGATCTGTCTCGTCGAGTTACATAATAATCCATCATCAAATTGCGGTACCACGGTTGTCGTATAATTTCCTTGAGGTTTTTGTGCCTATTTTCCGTGTTTCTGCGGCCGACCAATATGGCGACCTCCCCACCTTACTTCTCTCTACCCGGCTACACTCCAGTGCGTGGTGAAGGTCCCTTGCGTCGTCTCGTCTATCTTCCTTCCTCCATGATCCTATCGTCCTAGGTGACGTTACCAATAGTAAACTTCTGATGAGCGAGATGAGTGAATCATGAGTCGTAGAAATTATGTGTTTACCGACTACAATTTTATATCTTAATAAAGATTAAGAATTTATTTACGCGATAGCAATTATTAAGTCAAAGTTTTTACACTTAAAGGTTGTGAAAATATCTTATCTATAATGTAATTTCGTAAGCTCACTCAACTCCATAACTACTGTCTGGTGAACGGAAACGTCACACGCTGGCCTTCGTTCACAAATTAACTGCGACCTGAAACTAAAAATTCGAGGTGACGTGCACAGTTCAGTAGCTAAGCAACTGCAGCATTTCATTCTATATATAAAAAAAAAAAAAAAAATACTTGAGTTACATTCGACTTGATGTTAAGGCAATTAAAAATAAAAACGTCGGTAATTTTTTAACAGCGTTTTCTTTACTTTTAACGTTGGGTGCGAGTTCACTGTTGTTGGATCACTTACATTATTTATTCCTCTATCTTTACATATTCAGCGACATTGTCTTTGTTTGTGTTTAATACTTCTGTTATTACCTCTAGGTCCTTTCAAACGCAAGAATTTTTATTAAAATATGCAGAGGGAACCCATCGGATGAAAAACTCATCAACTTCGTATTTTAGCCAGGTCAGGTAAACCTGTCATGACCTCTGATCATACAAAACGGAACTATTATAACCACACCCAAAACACCGTGACGACTATAGTACATCCAATAAGATGCTTTGAGGTCGTGTTTTCAACCGTGACTTCATGTGATTCACTTCCATCTGCTTAATAAATCATCAAGATTGTATCTGTTTCCTTACTCGTGCCTTAGCATATCTGCAGTGTGATTATTCTTCCGTCATTGTTCTGCCCTAAAAAAATCAAATTTATTTATTGCATCCTGTTACAGAATAGCTCCGTATCTATTTTCTGCTACAATATACACACATGAATAAAGTTCTGACACTATTGTGCCTGAAATCGAGTGACAGCTTTTCCCTTCCATGCATTACTTTTCATTCTTACACTAAAATCTTTCCATGCCTCATCACCAATATACGCCTTGTACACTCCCATGACCCTCTTCTCCCTCTTCCTGTCTTCCAGTAAATCCCATTTCAGCTCCCGTATCATATCTGTTATTGATTGTGTTCTGTGGTAATTTCCAGAAACAAATCTAGCAACCACTTTTTGCACCCTCTCTAACTTCTGTATTTGATACTAAAAGTGTGGCTCCCATACTATACTACCATATTCAAGCAATGGTCTGACCAAAGTTTTGTAACCCATTTCCTTTACTTCTCTCGTACATTCCCTCGTCACTCTCTCCAACAAATGAAGAATATTGAAACGATTTCCTACTAACTGTCCTACGTGTCCTGACCAGTTAAGCTTATTACCGAATGTAATGCCAATATATTTACATTTCGAGCCTTCGACAAGCAATTCTTTCCAGATCACCCTGCAACTGTTTACAGTCCTCTACCGTTTTGATTCTTTTATTTAACATTATGTCATCTGCAAACAATCTAATTTCTGATAGTAAACATCCAACGAAATTATTCATTAGAATAATGAATAGCGGTGGTCCCAATATGTTACCCTGTGGCACTCCCATTTTTACTCCCACTTCTTTTGATACCGCATTTCTTACCCCAACTGTTTTCTACCTTTTAAAAAGCCTTCTACCAGCAATTCACTTTCTCATCCACTTCAATAGTTTTTAGCTTATTTACTTTCATTTTATGGCTCACCCTGTCGACAAACTTATAAAGAGCTAGAGCAACACTATCAATTTGACCACTCTCGTCCATTCGATCCGAAATTTTTTGCATATATCGCACCGCCTGAGATTCGAATGAATATCCTTGCCTAAAGCCATGTTGCCTATTTGAAAACCAGTTACTCTCCTCACATATATTTCTGATGTGGTTGCATATCAATCTCTCCATTAATTTACCTACCATTGATATCAAAATGATTGGCCTATAATTATCTACACTCTTTCTCACCCCTCCTATATGTACAGGCACTACTATCGTACTTTTCCAGTCCTGTGGTAAGCATCAAGTATCCAGGTTCAATTTAAATAATATTTCAAGATAAGGTAGAATGTCACATCTGGATGTCTTTGAGACATATGTAGTAATATTATCTACAACGGTCCCTTATGTTTTTTCATCTTTCTTAGTTTTCATGATATCCTCAGGATCAATTTAAAAATTTTTGTTCTGCTCATTTCTAATTATGTTGCTAAGCTCATTCTCCGATTTAGACCCTTCCGTTTCTGATTCATTGACCCTAATGGTCTCACAGAACCAGTTAATTAAAATCTCTACCTTTTTCAAATCCTCAGTTACTTCATCTCCATCCTTATGTATAAGTGTCTCAACACCCTCTCTTTCCCTCAGTTTCCTAACATAGCCATAGAAATTTTCTATGGTCCCCATACACAGACAATACTCTTCGTAAATCCAACTTTAGACACCTTCTTAGCTATTATTAAGTCCTCGTTAAATTGTTTTAAATATTCCCTACTGTCTCTTAACTCTGCTGTATTATCTTCTTACCACCATCTTTAACTTCCTCGCCTCCCTATTATATACACAGGTTATCTACTTCTCTTTATTTTCTGTTTTGGAATACATTTTTCTTCCCCTTTCATATTATCTGCTTGAACTCTTCCCACCTTGACTCTTCTGTCAAAATACTGTTTTATTCTGACGATCTTCCTGAGCAATCCATTTTAACTTGCATACATAACTATTTCAAATATTTTAGGAAATACTACCACAAGCAATATTAGTCTACTGTTTTAAGCTGTTAACTGTTTTTATAAAAAGGATTGGTTGAAGTCAGCCTGAGTTAATTAGGAAAGCTTACTTTTTTAAGAAATTGAAAAACTGCAAAGATGACTGATAAGTCTCTGAATGATTGATCGATTAGATTAGATTTTGTATGTTCGCCTTTATCTCATGTGAGAACAGTCTTGCATATTTGTAACATGAGATATTCTTGAAACCGGTATTACCGTCCAGCGTTTGCAGTTTAATCCTTTAAGCACATCATTTCTACCGTTAACTAGAAACACTTTAGTTTCGATATTAGTTAATAAATTTGAATATAATTTCGAACGATCTTTGTTGACTGCTACTTAGTTTAAAAAAAAAATATCATAGACCACACCAGCAAGATTTACATTCAGCTCTCTTTTGCTTCAAAATTTCTATTAAAAAAATTCTTCCATTGGTTCTGAAGCAGAAACTTTTTCAGTTTGAGACATTTCACGTCCTGTGGTTAATTTATTCAAATTACTATTCATATTTATTGTAATTTTATCTTAACTTTACATTGGTTTATTTTAATAAAGACATATACGTTAAGCAATGAGTGGTAGTAATTGTCTGAATAATATGTATGTCCGTCTGTGAGATGAGCAATAGGCTATTTGACAATATTTAAAAAAAATATTATAAATTGAACTCATTCTCATAGATTAATGCTTCAGGAAGCTAATTTTATCAATTTTGAAAAGTAAAGTGGATTATTTTTAATAAAAAAGCGAAATAAAAATTATACTTTTCTTACCTCTGGTCACGTGACAGAAAACGCTCTAGAATTGGTGGTCGCTTGAGTGACGTCACACGTCTGTAAACTCTGCGGCTAGGAAGGAGCGTTTCCTATTATCCAAGTTTCCAACTATTTTTATTGTTTGTTGCTGGTCATTTCTTGTTATTAATGAATTTCATTTTGAATACAAAATCGAGAACATTATGTAAAAGCCTACAGCGGAAAAAATAACGAAAATAGGCGCCTTATTTGTGGGGCTAGCTATAGAAAAAAAACCTGACTTTTATTCTACTGAGCTTAAAAATGTAACAGCTTCTATTTGAGACTCATTTATATTTAAATTGAAAGTTAGAGATTGATTGTTTTGCGTTAGCAAACCATACGTCGAAAAATTCTGTACGCGAAATTTGTGCAGTCATGCTGAAAATAAAGAAAAGTTGTATGGATGTCGCAAATATGCGCAAACAAATTAAGGTATTTCTTGTAGCTAATAAGCAGCTCTTTCAAATAAATATAGTAAGATATCGGTATAATGTGGTATAATGAACTAAAACTCAACATGAAATTGCCTCAGCAGTTTTTTTTAATTAAAAATAATCTCGTTCTGTTTTAAACGATGCTATTGTATCACGGAAAAATCATGCGTAAACTTACCTTGAAGCTCGCCAAAAGCAATAGCAACACACAAATCACTACTAACACGCAGAAATAAAGCGTAATCATCGACCAAACTCAATGGATTAGCGCGGCCGACTGAAGCGCTTGTTCGGTAGTGTTGCCAACCGTTAAACTAGCTGCCCACCAGACTCAACTTCTAAAACCACCAGAAAACCACTAACAAAAAGCGGCGCTACTCTCATAACCACTAAATTTTCCACTAAACACAAATTTCGTTATTATGAAAGAAAATAATGGGTGTATTGTTAAAACAGTTACCTTTACAATTGCATAATACACATTAAATTTCTGTATAATTGATCAGTACATCAACATGCAATTAGTAATTCAATGAATCATCAACAAATTATTTAATCAACTGCTATTCTATATTAACTCATCTTCTTCAAATGATCTTTTAAGGACGACATGACTATAAAGCCCACCTTTATCCGGCTCACCCCCCCCCCCCCAAACGAAATTTGCTCAAGCCCTCTCCAAACCAAAATCCGCTCAACCCCCCCCCACATGAAATTCACTCAAGGCCCCCCCCCCCCAAAACCAAAATCCTGGATCCGCCACTGTTAAGAGGTATTTCAAAGTCATTGATCGAGTAAGGGATTGTTGAAAATATTGATCTATTCAAACGCTTCTATTAATAATTTTCATCAATTAATTTTATTGGTTGAAAATAATAAATATTTTCTGCACAAACACCATGTTTAGCTGAACTTGAATGGTTTAATCTTTTGTCACAAAGTCAGTGTTCATTTTTGACTGAATACAATAAATCAGTGGTCATGACATTACGGAACAGCGACCATTTTGTAATAAATGGACATTATTAATTACAATAAACGAAGAAATCGATTAAATATTCTTAGAAATCTTAATTGATTATAATTAATTCAGTTAGCTGTTATTGTAACCTTTAACATGAAATGAAATAAAAACTGAGTCAACTTCAATGTTTCCAACGCAGTAAAAGTAAATACTACTGAAATAAGATAGAAATATATTTCGAAAAGTGTAAGTGGCTTAGTTTTTGATTTTTCATTAATTGAAACTGAATCCTACTGAACCATTAGGGAAAAAAAAAAAACACTAGAAAAAAACCACTAGCCACTAAAAGCAATATTTCTCCACTAAAAGGGGGGTCGAAACCACCAGTTTTAGTGGAAAATCCACTAAGTTGGCAACACTATTGTTCGGTGGATCACAGGAAGTCCATTGTTCAAACTATTTTTTTATATTGTTAGGCGTGGATTCGTTGAAAATAAATCTTTGTTCCGAGTAGTTTGCTTCATCTACTTTGAATATAAATAACTATTTTGCCTGCGTAGACAATTATCAAAACTGACTTTTGTCCCTCTAGATCGGGGGTCCCCAAACGTTTTACCCGTCGACCCTTGATAGGATATTTGCCTCCTTATCGACCCCCACAAGTATTTAATAAAAACATTAAATAATTTTTGGCATTCCTGATGCTAAGCAATGAGGCCTGCATAACAACTCAACGAAATAATTTATAAAATCCACCCAATACAATTAACAGAAAAACGAGATACTTTCCACTATTATTATAATCTCAAAAAATAGGAACAAAACTATGGATAGATGGAGTAAATTTCAAATAAAGATTTGCCAAAAGGGGAGATAGTTGTTGTACTGTTTTAACTTGTCACTTAGAGATGGACTTAAGTCACTCTTCGGATGAACCTTTGCAACTATCACCTCTGGAAAACCACCTTACCTCAGTGAGCAAAAGTAATTGGTTGAAAGTTTCATCAGTTACTTCACATGACTTCGCAAACAGACGAGAACCGAGAGGATGAGCTTTACTTTTATTTATTGACCTGACTTTAGTAGAACATTCCTATTTTTTCCTGTACAGCTTAACTGATCCTCTTTAGTATTAATCGATCCCCTTTCGACCCCGCGAGATCTCTTATCGACCCCAAGGGGTCGGTATCGACCACTTTGGGGACCCCTGCTCTAGATTTAGAAAATATCACACTGTGCGGCGTCCTCCCGGATGCGAGATCAGAGCGTTAACCGCTCACTCACCACGATCGGAACAACTGGATGTTGTGGGCCATTTTTCTTAATTGCAGATTAAGGCTTATAGATAAATGATACTTTTTTGTCAATAAAACTGAATTTGTTTGTTTATTCATTTACCTACCTCGTTTCACTTCATTTCACATGAAGAAACTGTGAAGTGTTCACTATTAACATAAAGAGAAGTAGTGTCAGGATAGTTGCGTGATTGAAGAGTGGTAATGGAATTCAGAACGTCCTACGTTCGAAGAACCTTGGTTGGGATATTATTTTTTGTGTGAATTTTTTTCGGTATTTGTTTACTGTTTTTTGCACTACCATGTTTTTATTCGAAGAATTCATAATAGTTGCTAAGCGTCATGCAAGTGTTTGAAACAAATTGCTACCATACATGAAAAGTTTTTATTTTTAAACTTACCAGAGAGAGAATATCATGCAAAAAATACAGGTGCACGGCCGTGATCAATGGAATTTATTTTAGAAGTGACATCACATTTAGAAATTTCATGCTAATCTTGCAACAGTTCCGGAACGCTTTGTGTCCTTTTCGTTGGAATTTTTACGTGACGACACAACTGTAGGTTACCTTCCTGACATAACTGCGTCTATTAGGCTATATTTACTTTTAATGTGCAAGTCATTTCCATAAAAAAAAAAAAAAAAAAAAAAAAAAAAAAAAAAAAACTTTTTTTCGGTGTGCAAGTAACGTCCAATTTCCTTTTTGAAATCTTTTTTGGTTGTTTCAAATGGTTGTAATTCGCTTGTTATCCAAAAATTTGTGAAGCCTTCAGAAAAAAGAAAAGAAAAATTAAATTGATTTTCGGGAAAAAATTATTATGCAATGCAACCAACAGCAACTAGTATCCAAAGAAAACTGAAACTATTGCCAAGCGAGGATCGAATCTCAGGACCAACCCTAATAATTCTCGCCTTAAACAACGTATTACATTTACTCTACGAAATTTCGGTGTAAATGTGATTCACAGAAAATCGTAAGTGACTTTGTTGCAATATCAAATTGAAGTTGTTACATTTTTAAGCTCCACAGAATAAAACTCAGTGGTTGTTTCTATAGCTAGGCCCACAAATAAGGCGTCTTCTTTCAATATTTTTCCGCTGTAGGCTTCATTAATAACAAGAAATAACCAGCAGCAAACAGTAAAAAATAGTTGTAAACTTGGGTTATAGGAAACGCTCCATTCCCAGCTGCAGCGTTTACAGACGGGTGACGTCACGACTGCCGTTGCACGCGCCAGGCAGCAAATGAGCGTTTTGGCGGGCTTTTAAATTCTTTAAATTTTAACTTTGAATTTTTCTCAAAATAATGCACTTTTGTCAAAAAATCTCTTCACTCGTTGAATAAGGTGTACCAATAAACAATTTAAAACCATTTTCGAGAAGTAGTCAAATACCCTATTGCTGGCGTAGGATAGTACTCCCTTTGAACCGATTTCCCTGCAAGACCTTTCTTACGCAATGGAGTTGGTGGAGGCCATTGTAACCTGGGGGTGAGGGGGGGACGGGGGAAACAGAACGGAAGTCAATAAATGGCAGTGAGTGGACGTCCCATGTATTTATTTATTTATGTTACTAATATTATTTTTTCTTTTATTTAAATTTAACCTACATGTAGTCAAGCACTTACATTTTTGTAGTAAAACGCCAATTCACTTGATTTCGCTAGGTAGCGGAAATCTATGTAACAATTTAATCATATTCTTATTTTAAATATGGCCTAATTTAGAAACTAGATGTTAGGCTGTAAAAAGTTGTAACAAAATGAATAACATCCCACGTACTAAGATTTGTGACTTTTGGAGGGCGCATTAGCAAATCAGTATGAACATGACGATCTGAGTATTACGCAGATTTGTGTAAACACGGCCAGGAAAGTACCGAACTGTAAGGGTGCGTTCATTAAATATGTGAGGTGTTTTTTCTGAAATTTTAATCTCTCATTCCCCCTTGGTGACATTTGGTGAAGTCTGGTGCGCCCCTCCCCCTTACGTGAATTTTTGAGAAACTTTTATTTTTCCACTGCTGTTTGAAGGGTGGAAATCTTAACTAAAAAGTTGACAATAGATTTTATCGACCGCTCCCCCTCCCTCTATTTTGAGCTCACAAAGTTAATATATGCCCCCCTAGTGATACATCAAACCAATCAATGTGGCACAGAAAGAAGTAATTCTTTGAATAAGTGGAAAGAGAGTATAGATTTAGGTGGTAGGAAAATTGTTTAGTATTAAGTTACTATTTATTTAATTTTGTTTACATGTGGATTCAGTCAAGAAGTCTGGCAAAAGGAATCGAACTTCGGCTGGCGGATGCAAAAGTGTCAAGAGTCTAGTGGAGAGATGACAAGGCGACGTAGCTGGAGAGGATCACTCAAGTGAGCACTTTGTGTTGGAAACAGTTTGAATATGGTTCGAATATACACCTGGCAGCTTGTGCTTGTGCACTACATTTTTAACTAATTGTGTTGCGCACATAATTATTGTTACTCGCTTGTGGGCCCTGAACACTTTGTCTCTATGCCTCTATTCCCTATGACATTAAGGAGCGAAAATAAAGAAAATAAACTAGTTTCCCGTACAGAGATCATGTCTAGTTGAAATTGTACCAACTGAAAATGAGACTACACCCAATCGCTTCAGTAAGTCAGAGACATGTTCCATCTAATTTAAATTACTACCAATACTCAAACCGAGAAATTTCACACTCTCTGCCTCTTGAATGGACTGACCTACAAATTTTTTGTCTATTTCTCGTGTTAATCTTTGTGGCATATTGAATTGGGAATTTGACTACTTCTTGAAAATGGTTTCAAATTGTTTATTGGTACACCTTATTCACCGAGTGAAGAGATTTTTTGACGGCAGTGCATTATTTTACGTAAAATTCAAAGTCAAAATTTAAAGAATTTAAAAGCCCGCCAAAACGCTCCTTAGCTGCCTGGTGCGTGCAACGACAGTCGTGACGTCACACGTCTGTATACGCTGCCCCTGCGAATAGAGCGTTACCTATTACTCAAGTTTTCAGCTATTGTTATTGTTTGTTGCTGGCTACTTCTTGTTATTAATGAAAGTTCATTTTGAATATAAAATCGAAAACAATTTTTAAAAGCCTACAGCGGAAAAATATTGAAAGTAGACGCCTTATTTGTGGGGCTAACTATAGAAACAAACACTGAGTTTTATTCTGTGACGCTTAAAAATGTAACAACTTCAATTTGATATTGCGATAAGGTCACTTACGTTTTTCTTTGAAGCTCATTTACACCGCGATTTTGCAGAGTTAAATGTAATACGTTGTTTAAGGCGAGAATTATTAGTGTTAGGGTCCTAAGGTTCGATCCTAGCTTCGGAATATGTTCAATTTGTTTCTTTTGTCATTTTCTTTGGATACTAGTTGCTGCTGGTTGCATCGCATACTCATTTTTTCCCGAAAATCCACCAAAACATCAAATTTAATTATTATTATTTTTTTATGAAGGCTTTACAACATTTTGAATAACAAGCGAATTACAACCGTTTGAAACAACCAAAGAAGATCTCAAAAAGGAAACTGGACGTTACTTGCACACCATAAACAGGTTTTTTTTTTTAAAAAAATATTACTTACATATTAAAAGTAAATACCGCCTAATAGACGCAGTTATGTCAGGAAGCTAACCTGCAGTTGTATCGTCAGGTAAAAATTTCAACGAAAAGGACACAACGCGTTTCAGAACTGTTGCAAGATTAGCATTATTCGCCGCCGTGCACCTGTATTTTTTTAATGATATTCTCTCTTTGGTAACTTCAAAAATTAAAAGTTTTCATGTATGGTAGCAATTTGTTTCAAACGCTTGTATGACGCTTAGCAACTATTATGAATTCTACGAATAAAAATATAGTAGTGCAAAAAACAGCAAACAAAAACGGAAAAAATGCACTCAAAAAATATTATCCCAATCAAGGTTCGAACGTAGGACGTTCTGAATTCCATTACCACTCTTCAATCACACAACTATCAGGGCACTACTTCTTAATTGCTTCTCTTTATGTTAATAGCAAACACTTCACAGTTTCTTCGTGTGAGATTAAGTGAAACGAGGTAGGTAAATGAATAAACAAACAAATACAGTTTTATTGACAAAAAAGTATCATTTATCTATAAGCCTTAATCTGCAATTAAGAAAAATGGCCCATAACATCCAATTGTTCCGAGCGTGGTGAGTGAGCGGTTAACGCTCTGACCTCGCATCTGTGAGGACGCCGCACTGTGATATTTTCTAAATCTAGAGGGACAAAAGTCAGTTTTGATAATAGTCTACGCAGGCAAAATAGTTATTTATATTCAAAGTAGATAAACCATATTACTCGGATCAAAGGTTTATGTTCTATGAATTCTCTCCTAACAATAGAAAAAATAGCTTGAACAATGTGCTTCATGTGATCCACCGGTCAAGAGCTGCAGTCGGCCGCGCCATTTGACTGAGTTTGGTCGATGATTGCGCTGTGTTTCTGCGTGTTAGTAATGATTTGTGTGTTTCTGTTGTTTTTGGCGATCCTCAAGGTAAGTTTGCGCATGCTTTTTCCGTGATACATTAGCATCATTAAAACAGAGCGAGATTATTTTAATTAAAAAAAACTGCTGAGCCAATTTCATGTTGAATTTTAGTTCATTATACCACGTTATATCGGTCTCTTGCTATATTTATTTGAAAGAGTTGCTTATTAGCTACAAGAAATGCCTTCATTTGTTTGCACATATTTGCGACACCCATACAATTTTTCTTTATTCTCAGCATGACTGCACATATTTCGCGTACAGAATTTTTCAACGTATGGTTTGCTAACGCAAAACAACCAATCTCTAACTTTCAATTTAAATATAAATGAGTCTCAAATTGAAGCCGATTACATTTTTAAGCTCGGTAGAATAAAAGTAAGTTTTTTTTTTTCTATAGCCAGGCCCACAAATAAGGTGTCTATTTTCGATATTTTTCCGCTGTATGCTTTTACAAATTGTTCTAGATTTTGTAATCAAAATGAAGTTTCATTAATAAGAAGAAATGACCATCAACAAACAATAAAAATAGTTGAAAACTTGGATAATAGGAAACGCTCCTTTCCCAGCCACAGCGTTTACAGACGTGTGACGTCACTTAAGCGACCACCAATCCTAGAGCGTTTTCTGTCACGTGAGCAGAGGTAAGAAAATTATAATTTTTATTTCGCTTTTTTTATTAAAAATAATCCACTTTTCTTTTCAAAATTGAAATAATTACCTTCCTGAAGCATTAATCTACGGGAATTAGTTCAATTTATTATATTTTTTTTAATACTGTCAAATAGCCTATTGCATATATTTAGTTTTATCAAAGTTTAAAACCAAGTCATTAGCTGTAAACAAATTATAATTAAGGTCAAAGCATAATTTGACATGTTTTCTGTGAATAAATCTTGAGTATTTTTAATTTCTATGATTGTGTGATCTGCAAATTGGACAAATTTCGAGTTTTTGGATGAAACGGATGGTAGATAATTTATACATATTAAAAACAATAGCGGTCCTAATTTAGAATCCTGAGGTACTCCACATCTGATAAATTCCCACTCAGGAAATAGCGGACCACAAACAGCAGCATCAAAATGTTCCAGTCACACTTTCTGTTTTCTATTCAGAAAAGTAAGAACTAAGCTATTTATTAAAAATGTCATGTATACGATAGTAATTTAATTTTTGTACAAGAATTTCGTGATCAACACAGACACGTCACAGAAAATTCCTACAGTAGTTAATTTATCATCTATTCCTTTTAAAATATTGTCAGTGAATCCATATAGCTTGTTCTGTTGAATGACGCTTTGGAAAACCAAATTGTGATATTATTATTATTATTTTTTTTTTTTTTGGTGTTGGTAAACATTATTGTACGTTGCTTTCTCAAAAACTTTGGAGAACGCTGTTGGTCGAGGAAGATGTCTATGTATACCTGTTTTGTATTGATTTCATGAAATTATTGTGATTACTTGCGATAAAGTATAGCATTACCACACATACGTTATTCATTTCAAAATTCGCAGCCTCAAAAACCCATCAATGCGTGAAATCCTTTCACTGAAACAGACATTAAAAATTCAGTCACCGACGAAGGTAGGGAAAACCAAAAATTCCGTTCATCGAAGCAGGCAGAGACGGGAAACATGATCGCTTTTGCACATCATGTTGGATTCGTTATGAACCAATATAATAGTTAACAGCATTAGTGATAGCTCACGAATTTCAGCTAAATTCCGTGTATTTTAAGGATGTATTAAATTGGTGCAATGAAATAGATAGAGAACACAGCCACTTTTTAAACTCAAAGAATCATTGAAGGGATTTCCTTATGCATGCAAGTATAACCTCGATGAATTAAGAGCTTCTAAACTAAAGCAAAGTCACCGATTTGAAAACCAGTTTCTTTCCCTACAGACATTTCTGAAATGATTACATGCCAATATCTTCATCAATGTACCTTCCACTTATGTCAAACCAATCAGCCTGTAATTTTTTGAAGCCTATTTCTCAACCCTATACACTCAGTCTTTAGACAAGAGCCCACTTTAAAATATTTGTGACATGATTAACAAAGCGTTTCCCACACCAAGGCTAGAAAAATCAATGTTTCCAGTTTAACTATGGCAAAACTCATGGAATGGAACGAGGGAAGAAAGAATTCATATAAGCATCAATACGACAACTTTTTTTCTCTGATATTAACTCTGCTGTCATTGGTATGAAACATTTTATCGCACTAGTACTTTTTGCAAACAAGCTCAAACATATATCGTCTGTCTACCCAGACCAATCTAGGTAACAATTCTGTTATGCTTTTCGTAGTAACTGTGGCAAGCAATCACAAATTGAGGGTCCTTAACTGTACTTTTTCTAGAAATTCAAAACAATTCCTTGTGAAACAGAGAGATATACGCTGCGGCATATACTTACTCACCTTTTACTTTCCTTTTAACTGTATTTTACAGCACAGCACGTATAATCCAGAAATGAAACACCGTCTGTTAATCTTACTAATTTCACCCCTGTGGAATCGGTCCGCAGAAGAGTACACCAGTCCAATGTAATAAAAATCGAGGTACGCTAAGGCAGTGCTAAGCACAGAAGTTGCTGACTCGTCATAGAATGCCTGAGACCATCGCCTGTGTCCAAGGTGGAAATATAGAAAATTTACCCACTCCGTTATGCAAGAAATCGAGTGCCAGAGATAGTCATCATCACTTTTACGTACTACTCCTAATTCTTTCACCAAGATCCATCCCTAGCCTCATCGCCAACATACGCCGTGTACTCTCCCAGCACTTTCTCAAACATCCTTCTGTTTCCCAATGATTTCCAATCCAACCACTGATTTACGTCAGTTAATTACAGGGTTACCTTTTGTTCGTGCGTGAAAGTAAACCAAAAATTCAAAATTTGCACACTATTCTCCTAATCAGTAACAGGGGATCCAGGTACCAAAATGTTTGCTTAAGGGGGTTCTACTGCAGTTTTCCAAGAAAATTCTCCCATTTTCCAGCAAATTTCTGCTAAAGTATTTTTCAACCAATCGAGACCAAAGAGAGTTCTCTGTTCGGTTTAAATGCTCTCATTTGACGCCAACCTTCGGATTCAGGACCAGGTATGACATTTGTTTGTAATTGCATGCTTTGTTCAACTAACCAGCGCACATGATAAAGTTACCATAATGCTCTTAGCTAACTAATAGTTTCATGATTATCAAACAAACATCATAACCCACATTTTCATAGAAGATCTCCACACATCGACAAGTACCTAAACCGTCACCATAGGTTCTATTACGCCGAAGATAGCACCCACACTTGAACTGAGGTAAATTATTAGGTCATTCGTAGATGAAAGTGGGTGTTTGGATATTTTATCAACTCAGACCTCATCACTCTAGTGCCAGCTTGTGGTCGTGGTCAACTTAGGCTACATACACCACTCAGAATTATTCCACCAATATCCATTCTAACATCATTATACGCCATATACAGCCCCCTACACACTTCCTTTCTTCCAGTGACATCCAGCCCAGCTCCTGCATTCTGTCACTTGCTGAATGTTTTCCACTAATAAATCTAGCTTCCCTCCTTTGCGCCCTGCATTTGATGCACAAAAAAATTTGGACTCCATACTACACCACTATATTTACCTCTCTGGTTGTGCGATCGATTGGCTGTGTCTGTCGAGAGCTGCTCATCAAACTGCGATTTTGCATTCATCAGCTAAGTT
>JARYHS010013631.1:15615241-15652822 GCA_031002005.1 Vandiemenella viatica | reverse complement strand
AAAATATGCACAGTTCAAATAAGAAATTTCACTATATTCTTCAAAGTCACATTATAAATCACAATTACAGTTGAAATTGGCTATCGGAAAAATCATTTCCTAAAACTGCAAGTAATGAAGAGGAATAAACCGACCGAACCCCTGTTGAGAATTTCAAAGTTTCATTTCTAAAGTTCACACAGTCACACGTTCACAAAATTTCATGATGTCTACCAAACCATGTAGCTCAAACAATATTTCCAGTTCTTCCCAGCATGCCTTGGGCGGCAAAACGTGCCTCTGGGCCATACGTCTACCTACTCCAATGCCTTGTGACCAAATGTGGCGGCCTCGTGACCACACATCCTAATATAGCCTTGGACCCACGACACATGTACCTTCATGCTTCTAAACATAGTTTGAAATTTTTTTGTAACTTCGAGCCCTCAAAATTTTACAGTGTTTGAAGAACTTCCTATTGGTTGGTTTGCTATAGTGTCACGTAGTAAACACAATCAGAGTCCTTGGGCGTAGCGGGGTCGTTGATGAACACACACACTTTAACGCAACGAAGCATTTATTAAACAGTTCGTACAGTACAGGAGCACGGAGCGAACTGACTGCGCTAAGAAGGACTATCGCTTATATAGTAATGAAGAACAGTCAAGAACACTAGTTACAACAAGAACATTTCAGAACAGTTTACGCAATGTTAAGAAATTAAAATTTTATAGGACTTGTTGGAATCGAACCCACGACCTTCAGTCCCACAGTCTCTTAGCGTAACCACTACACTACAACAGTCTTTCCTTCTTCATGGCCTGATCCTCTTGATGTGTGATAATATCATGACAGTTACTCAATTTGGTGTAAAAAATTAAAATGTGAAACTGTGTAGTGATACTATTTTCGTATGAGCAAAGGGACTTTGCCATGGTTGACATCCTGTTCAGAGTATTTATGATTTCTTAGTTTCAGATTTTAAAACTTATGTCACCTTGTTCTACGATTCCACCGCTTTTCCACACTGTTTTTATTTTTTCTATAAGGGAGCGTGCACAAACCACGTATCTCCATTTTGGCCTACTGTGAACCCCCCCTCCCCCCCCACGTGGCTTTTGCCTCTCACCCCCCCTCCCCCCACGTAGCACGTAGCTTTTTTCCCTTTTGATTCCAGAAGATATTTTTTACTGTTTTTTCTTGTCAGACGATTGTAAATTATGTAAGGAGATAATTAACTGACGGAAATAAATATTCGCATCCTGTTGTGTGTACTGTTCCTCATTTTAACTGTCAAAAATGTTATGAAAGGAAAGATACGTGGCCTGGCTCGGAACCCCCCCTCCCCTCCACGTAGCCGAGCGTAGCCTTCCAGCCAACCCCTCCCCCCCCCTGGACCAAGCCACGTGGTTTGTGCACGCTCCCTAAGTGGTATACTTTTAAAATTATCGACTTCACAAAAATCGAATTGGGTGTCAACAAACCCGCCATTAATCCAACTTAATATTTTGTTAAATTACTGTTATAGAAATGCTTATTTTGAAAAGTGGCCTATGGCATAGCTTCCTGCACTATTCAATCCACACTTTGAAAGTGATTTTGTTTACTGACATGTATTGAATCATTCACAATTTTAGTCTGTACTTGGAAGCATTTTTTTCTATGGTGTAATTACGTTAAAACTGATTTGGTACTTGTTTAACTGTGTGAAATGCTTCAAAATTTTGATATGTTGTGGCAGCGTTCTCTTTAATTATATAAGAATTATCGGTTGACTCCAAAAACAACTTAAAATATGTTGAAAATACGAGTGTGTTTATTGAAGTTTTAAAATCGCATTTTCTTTATTTTTCTTGCCGGAAACTATTGATTTATTGCAAATTTTACTTTCTCCGCGTTAATTATTATTATAAAAAAATTTTTATTGCCTCAAAAAGTGTGGTGAAAAGGCGCTATTGTGTCGTAATCAATTTTAAAGCCTGGTCCGGTAAATTATTCCCTATTGTACCTGTTTTAAAGCTTATTTTTTCTTATTTAAGGTGTGTTTATGGTTTGCATTATGTATTGAACTGTTTTTCTAGTTCCAAATCTTCACGTATGTGGCTATAGACTATAGTATCAGTTCTTGCATCTAACCTGTTCCCCATTGCCAGTAGTGAATTGCTGAAATTTAAAGCACTAGAAAGATAGCTTACACTGGTATAAGAAATCATTAAAAACTTTGATGAAACAGTAAACACCTTTCTGTACCATGACAGATCTAAAATTATCCTGGGCCTCTTTAAAAGCTGAGGAGGAGATTTACTCCAACTTGGTGATAAAAATTAGACAGCTCATAATCATATTCTTCTACAATTGACCTTGTACAGTAGCTGAAGGAGCTAGTAGCTCTATTACAATTAGCGATTGTCAGGTGTTGAGGTAGTGTGTATAAAGTGTCACACAATTAGGTGATGCCATTGGATGATAAGCAGTGGCTCAACAACCTCAGCACAAATGCTGGGAATAGTGCTCGTGTGATATGCACCCGTGGTGAGACAAATTCCTGTGCAGTGTCTAACATCCATAGATGGCTGCTCTGTGCCGAACTATATAGAACCCACCCATACTCCAACCGCCAAATTCCTGCATGGTGAACACTGTCCAACATCCACAGATAGCTACCAAACTATATACAATATAGCCATACTCCAACCGTGACACAAAGGCTCTATAAAATTGTAGAAGGCAGGAGCGATCTGCACCCTGTGACCTACCACACAAACACTTAAAAATATTCACCAAGTTTAGAGCTCTGTCCACAGTGGTGGCTTCAGGGGGGGGTGGGGAGCTAGGGGGCTGAAGCGCACCCCCCCAAACCACCAAGGTCACCCCCGATGACATGAATTATGAGGACTTTTTGTTTTGCTGTACTGTTTTTTAAGGGCCGCATCTGGAATAATGAAATTTCTTTCGGCGACCCCCTCCTCGCCCAAGTCAAGCCCCCCACCCCCAAACCAAATCCTAGCCACCCCCCCCCCTCGAAACCAAATCCTAGCCACCCCCCTCGAAACCAAATCCTAGCCCCCCACCCCCCAAAGCAAAATCCTGGATCCTCCACTGTCTGTCCAACTTGACCTACTGCTAATATGAGGCCCAGAAAATGAATTGTTTTATTAAAACTTAAAACAGTGTTCAAGGTAAGATGAGATTCTGCTAAAAGACTACAATAACAAGTAAAAATTATATACCAGGTTTCCCCAAGAAAGGAACCACTGCGCACTTACCATTCACCCAGACTGTTAAGCAAGTTGCAATTGCAACTCTGATGCTAGATGAATAACAAAAGATAGTGAAGTCATTGACAAATTAGGAGTATCAAATGGGATTATCCCTGATGAATTGCTGTTGATGGCAACAGCAAAAAGGATCACACTTAAAACAGACCACTGAGGGAACACTGTTTTCCTGGATAAAACCATCTGACACTTCACAACCGACTTTGTACCAATAACAACGCTGCAATGAAAATGATCGTAAAATGACAGAAGATTTCTGTAAATCCCCATTCATGTAATAGTTTTAAAATACCATGCCAAACACAAACAGAAGCAGATGAAGACATCCTATATTGCTGCTTATAGCAGGATCAGGTTCTCCAAGGTCCCTGGTTGTATCTTCTTCATCAACCTCTTTCCCTTCTCCTTATTACTAGGTGGTCTGGGAGGCAATGAAGAAGGGGATTACACTCATTTTGCTGGGTCCGTATATTTAAATTTCCGACTACGGATCTATTTCCGTGTTTCATTTGCAGTGATAGGCACTGTTACTGCTCCTGACACTACTGGTAAGGATACTGGTAATGCAGCATTTTTAATTGCTGGTCTTGCTGCTGCTGGTGGATGCTTGTAAACTACTGCTGGAGTTGTTGAGGTTGCAGATGTGTTGCTACTGATATCTGCAGTCTTTGTTGGCCACATTTGCATTCAGATAAGCACATTATACTTGTGCCCATGTCTGCAAGGGATGTCTGTGTAGGAAGACTCCTATCCTGATGGGAGATGAAACCATCTTGGTGCTTCTACTCCCGAAATTGGAGCAGCAAGCAACTTAGCCTTCTTAGCTTCTCCATATGAAAGTCACTCTTTGGTGTTCAATTCCTGTATGTTCCTCCTGAAGATACACTTGACACACTCTATTTCAGGCAGGTGCGACTCAGAGCAGCTGACACATGTGGGAGCGTGCATCTGACACCAGGCTCATATGCCCCCTTGCAGCAATCACCATTAGTGGGGTTGCTCTTACATGACGCCACCGTATGTCCAACCCTCTGGCACTGGAAGTAACACATTGGGTCCGGAACATACAGACTTACATTCAGGTTTATGTGGCCTGCTTTTATATTCTTGGGCAAGATTTGAATGTCAAACGTCAGGACAATGGTGGCGGTCTTTTCTATACTGCCATTTACCTTTTGTGTGTTCTGATGCACCTACTCCTTTTTTATCTTCCAATTCCTTAATTTCCTCAGTCCCTAAATCAATAATGTTATGGCAGGTGATAATGCCTTTGCAACAGTTCAGGGATATCTGAAGTTCTATTTTAATGGGACCTTTTAGAGTTTCTCACAGTAAGGCAAGTTTGGATGCCTGTCTACTAGAGGATGTTTCTATCAGCAGCATCCTGGTCCTCAGCTTTTTCACCGACTTTAGAGTCCCCTACATACCTTCTAGACACATTTTCACATTATGACTGATTCTGGAAAATTACAATGAAAAATAAAAAAAATAAAAAATAGGGGAATAATTTTGATAGATTTAGGAAAAGCATATGATATTGTCTCAAGAAAATGCTATGGAAAGCATTAAAAATGTCACAAATAGATAATCCTTACTTAAAATAATTCAATAAATGTACAAAAATAACACATGCCAAATAAAAACTGGTTATGTATTATCAAAAAAATTTAAAACAAGTAAAAGTCTGCTGCAAAGGTGCCCTATGTCACCAACCCAATTTAAAATTTATATAGATGTTAGTTGGAGAACATGGTCTCAAAAGTTTAACTGAATGGTTTAGAAATAGTATATGGAAAGTATCAACATCATTTACTGTTTCGGATGATCAAGTCATTATAGCACAAGATGGTGAGGATGCAAATTACATATGTAATCAACTATCAATGGAATATAAAAAATGGGACTTTAAGATTAACTATCAAAAAACTGAATATCTTACTAATTATCTGGATAAACTGTCTTTGATGGAATACATATTAAAAATGTAAATAATTTTGGCTATTTGGGTTCAATTTTAGAGAGGGAAAATTAATAAAAGGAATACTAATGGCCGGAAAGACATTAAGATGCTCTATTAATTCTATGAAGCAAGAATGTAATGAACAGAACAAAAATAATTATATTTAAATCATTATTGGTAAGTATATAGTCTTATGTGGATCAGAAACCTGGACAATCAACCAAAAACATATTAAGAAGTTGAAAGCATTAGAAATGGATTTCCGGAGAAGATCAGCAAAAATGTCAAGGAAAGAAAATGTAAGGAATACTGAAATAATAAGGTTAATGGAAGTGAAAGAAGAAATGTATGAAGCTATAGAACGAAAACGATTGGAATGGTATGACTATGGGAGATACTAAAACTTGTACAGGAATGGGAAGCTGAAGGTGGAAAAGAATAGATGATGGCCCATGTTTACCTAGCTCCAAAGTGTACAAGCAGCAATGAGAAGATTTGGTGCAGAAGAGGACCGATGATACACAAGAATGAAATATCTGCAGAAATATTTTGTGAACATGAAGACAAGTCCTGTGTTCAGAGTTTTTATTGTTATGTTGGAGTAAAGCCTATGTAGCAAGAAAAATTAAAATAAATAAATAAATAATAAAAAAATAACAACATACCATCCAAACCTTTGTTTACCTTCTCAAATGTCCCCTTTATTCTTTGAATTACTAAGAAATGTGTTATCTAGTGAATACAGTCTCCTGTTACTTTCACTTTCAGAAACAGGAGGGCTATTAACCCTGACCTGCTTCTCAGAATTTAGTGTGTTTAGACTAGCATACATGTACTGCAAGTAATGGAGTTGTTAATATTAGTTTCTTTTTTGGTTGGTTAGAATTTATTTTTGGTCCCACAAATAAGGGAGCGTGCACAAACTACGTGGATCGGTCCAGGGGGGGGGGGGTTGACTGGAAGGCTATGCTGAGCTACGTGGGGGAAGAGAGGTTTCCGAGCCAAGCCACGTAGCTTTCCTTTCATAGCATTTTTTGCAGTTAAAATGAGGAACAGAGAACACAACAGCATGTTAATTTTACAATAGTCTGACAGGAGAAAACATTACAAAATGTCTTCTGGAATAAAAAGGGGAAAAAAGCTATGGGGGGGGGGGAGTTAGAAGTAAAAGCCACGTATGTCTACGTGGGGCGGGGGGGGGGGGGTTCACAGGTGGGGTTCACAGGAGGCCAAAATGGAGCTACGTGGTTTATGGATGCTCCCTAAGCAGAAAAAGGTGTAGTGACGCGTCACCCCCACTACATCACCAAGCTAACACAAAAGGGGTGCGCAGGTGCCCCTGATATTGCACGTTAGAGAGTGTTTGGCATCATTACCAACTCATCTCCTGTGCAAGTGTCAAACCTTGAATTTGAGAGGAGGTTTTCTGTCCTCGCAATCCACGCATTAAAGCCAAGCATGTTCCATCATCATGCCCTATGGTGGCCATTGAAGCATCCAAGGAACTTACAGTGTTGAAAATTTCCTCTCAAAAGTTTCCACCTCAAGTACTGCGGGTTCGCCTAAGCCGTACCTGGCACTTGCATACCAGGCCCCTGGGGGGATTGACTCTTTTACATCGATAGTTACCCATTGTAGAGGCACCACCCCCAGGTCGCAATCTTAACTGGAAGAGGTGGGGATTGCTAAAACAGTGCCTGCAGTGCCCATGAAGCTGCACTCTGCAAAATCTCCTTAATGCCAATGACAATGCTGTACAAGTTGCTCACTAAATATATAATATGAACTGATCAGTGTCAATTGTTATTCTTTTTTCCCTATCTGTCCATTCTGTTCGTGTTAATACTGTTGTCTGCATTTGTAACTATTGTAACAGCAACACTTTTGACACAAAATAAATTATCTCTACAAGACATGTGGCATTACTTGTCCTTAATTCAGTATCATTTCCAACAACAACAGTTCGTCCACGGAGTTATCAGGAACACATTTTGGAAAAAAAAATGCTTCGACTGAATACAAAGGCATTACATCAACATTGCTTGGTGTGCACAAGAATGGAAGGCACAGGAAAGGAACATATTGTTGTCAAACATGTACCATAACACCAGCTTTATGTCTATGGGACTTTGCTTCTCAGAATTTCACAAATATGTGTGAATCTTATACTTTTGCCTTACTGAAATGGTTATTTCATTATTAGCAGGAGGATAAAATTGACTATAGTTAAAATTAGTTTATATATATATATATATATATATATATATATATATATATATTTGGATAAAGGAAACAAAGAAACTGCCGCGAGGCACTGAAAATAAGATAGGATAGGGAAAATAAACAGTTACCCGTCACTTACCATAGATGAAGGCAGGAGGGCGAGACACGTAAAAACACAAAAACAAAAGAATTACACAATATTTCGACTTTTTAGTCTTCCTCATGTAGGAGGCGAGACATATGGCAGGGGGAAAGATGTGGTCACATCCGAGCCTGCCACATGAATGAAGCACAGGCGGAAAACGCGTGGTAGTGGAAGAATTGCCGGGAGGGGTGGGGGGGGGGGGGTAGAGAATAGGCTTGACCAGCGATAAAAGTGAAACAAATGAATATAATGTCTGTGTAGCTTAGTTCAAAAAGTTATAATTGAAAATAAAGGGAGATAGAATAATTTAAAATATATATATATATATACAAAAAATAAAAAATAATAAAATAAATAAATAAAGAGGAAAATATATATATATATAAAAAAAAATATAATATATATATATAACCGACTGTAAAATGAAATGAGAGATAGCAAGTGACAGGTTTAACGTAGGTTTAGGCCAGGGGTGTGTCTGGTGTCAAGGATATGTTGATAGGCTAGTTCCCATCTGCGGAGTTCTGAAGGGGTGGTGGTATTTGGAAAAACTCTAATAGCTCTGACTGTGAAACAGGTGTTGAGGTTGTTTGAATTATGGAAGTTCGCATGAATTGCCACGGGATGGTCTGGGTTGGAAGTATAAACTGTTTGCCTGTGGCCATTCATTCTGTAGGAAAGTTGTTGAGTGGTGAGACCAATGTAAGAGGCAGTGCAGTGGATGCAGGTGAGTTGGTAAATAAGGTGAGTGGTAGCACATGTGGCATGTCCAATTATAGGGAAAGATTCGCCTGTGACAGGATTAGAGTAAGTACTGCTTTACGTCTCTTTTTAACATCGAGGTCTTTAGAGACGGGAAAGGATGGGGGACAAGGATGGGGGGCAAGGATGGGGGCAAGAAATGGGAAGGAATTCGGCCATGGCCTTTTTAAGGAAGCATCCCGGCATTTGCCTGGAGTGATTTGGGGAAACCATGGAAAACCCAAATCTGGATGCCCGGATGGGGATTCGAACCGCCGTCCTCCCGAATGCGAGGCGAGAACGCTAAAAATTAGTTTATAGATCTGGTGTGTCACAGTGATGAAGATGTAAAATGTTGACGTTTAACAAATAAAAACTTATCCTCTTTTCCTATACCTGCTCTCATTTTGATTAAACAATACACAACATCGATAGATGCCTCAGAGGCAAAAATTAGTATGTCAAGCATAGTTTTTTTGTTTATATTCATGTTTTTCACTAAAAAAAAGGTAAGTGCTAACAATAAAGTGATGTATTACAGGAAAAAAAAAAATGTTCAGCACTAGTGTTGAGTATGTTAATATTTCTGCAGTAAAAGAGTTAATGGTTAATGGTAATAATCACTAACAACATGAAATTCATAACTTTTTAAACACTAAGAGTAGATTAAATATAAAATAATGTTAGCAGCATGCCACTTTTTACCGAAGTATTGATTTGACTTGTCTCTTGTGAAACCCCCTATATTAGACTCCTCATGGAACATGAGAACTGTGATTATGTCTGAGTAAAAGGTTTGTAGGAACAACAGGCCTCAAATCCTCTAAAGCAGTGTTTCTCAACCTGTGGTCCACGGAGAATCTGTGGTTTGCGATGTCAGGACAAGTGTCCACAGACTGAATATTTAACATTTAATTCTAATTGACCTGAAGATATCTTGACAGAAATTAAGTTGGTAAAATGAAATGGATACAGTACTCATACCGTATAAGGCAATGAAAGAGTATAAGCCTATAACCCAAACTTTCTAAAAGCCATCAATAATTCAACAAACAGGCAAAAATGTGGTATTTACAGGATATGCTTTGTTACTATAATGAAATATGTTTACAGCTGCATCAATCAGAGCGGCATATCTTTAAAGATAAAAGTATTGGTAAGATTAGTTATACACATAGGTAAAAAAAATTCCCTTCTAAGTTAGTGGTCCTCAGGATTATTTGAGTTGGGATGGGTTGAAAGAAGATTAAAGATATACAGATGTGTAAGGTGAAGGACAGTTGCAGAGTGATGCTCTAATAAATAGTAAGAATGCTGGTGTTATGAATTACTGAAACATTATAAGACAAGATAAATCAGGGTTTAGGTAGATTTGCTATTCAAATTTGACTACTTACTGATAATAGCACGATGGAGAAGTTTAGCAATAATAATAATAATAATAATAATAATAATAATAATAATAATAATAATAATAATAATAATAATCGGTTGAGGCATAGGTGAGAAGTTTAAATACCTCAAAGAAATAAAATTGAGCGGAACAAACTGAAAAAGTTTTACCGATCAGGAAGAAAGTACATAATACAAGAACAATAAAACAGAAAAACAATAATTACGTACTAAAAATGTATTTATACAATAAAATCTACATACTAAACAATATTAATGTAAAACATTTCTATTAGAGCTTTGGCGCGCTCTTAAATTGGAGTATATCAACACAAGCTCCCTGGATAGCATACACTGGCAATAACTGCCAACAACTGCACAATTTTCGAGTGCCGAAAAAAAAAAAAAACTTTTTTCTCCCAAACTATACCTCAAGGAAAGCAATTAAAATATTTTTTTTAAACTTATTTAGAAAAAAGGAAATTAATAACACTGTAGTTGAATCAAGGTATTCAGTCTATAAAACTAATTAGTATCTCAGTAAAATCAAGATGATAAAGTACTATGTTAATAAAAATATGTGGAAGCCAATTTTAGAGCCAAAATTCACACAAGAGTTGTGAATTGTCTAACTTAAGAAATATCACAAAGATTTTAAAGAAATAATTCACCTTTACAGGCATTTTAGGACTATCTCTATTAAGTAGTTTGGTCTCTGGAATTGGACTTATATCCATAGGTTCTTGATTATGGTTTTCTGTGTCCAGATTATGGGTCGGAGAAGAGGTCACTCTCTCTGTTGCTGGTTTATTCTTATTGGGACTAGAGCTAGTCAGTATTTTAATCTTGGATGCAGGTAATCTTGAAGACATGCTAGAACAAAGTTAAAAAGAGAAATTTTTAATTTAAACATTTCCAATTACAGTTCCTAACGAAGTTTACAAATAATTTAACATTTTCAGCACAAACAAAAATCAAGCAATGGATAAAATTGCTTAAGAGGAAAGACTGGTTTATTATGCACGGCAACTATAGCTGAAATGACCTAAAAAATAAATAAGTCTTAATGTGTCAGGATATTTCTCACTACAATGTCTGGGAACCGTATAATCTGCCTTGGATGAGCATTAAAAATTAGCTTTTAATTTTATTTGTATTGAAGATGTACTTTCTAACAGGAATGTAAAGAACATTTCCAGCAATAACTTACATTTGATTTCAGTATGATGTTTCCAGGAGAAATATAATGTCAACTGTGCAGGTGCAGTTAGTGTAATTTAGTGGAACATCATTACATTAATTAGAAACTGATTAAAATGACAAATTCTGGATTGTTTATTAAATGAATTAATAAAAATTTGACACCAAAGTTGATTTAATCAAAAATCTTGGCGACACTCATAATCATAACTAGTGATCACCTAGTAGTTAAAATTTGACTGCAATGAATTCTTGCTCCATTGACTAATGCTTCTTTTGTATTTAAGAATTCATTGTAGTAATCATGCAAAAAATCTTCAATAAGAAATACTTTAGATTTATTCTATAACGTCAACGCATTGGCTGGCACATTAAATGCACAAATCTAAATGTAATAAATTTCGCATTTGTTTTGGTGAATGTAATTAATTTGAAGCAATGCCACTAGCATGACACACTTAACCAAAGTTTAACCTTTTAAATAATAAAATCTACCAATCCAATTTACTTTTTACTTTTGGCAGAAACCATTAGGTGAGATTAAAATCAATTCAAATTATCTAAAATATAGAAAATTATCCTTTTCGTTGGTTTTATGAATTCAAAGATTAATATCTACAATAATCGACTGTTTTGTTTGAATCTTAGTGCTCGCATTACACATCAGATAGTTGGCTCCGATTTCACGAGTTCACACGCGTAATTAATGTATTTGTAACACATTCTAAATATAAATTTTAGCTTTCTGCAATCCTGCTCCATATAGACTTTAAGTATACTTTTTAATCTTTTCTTTTACTGTTTGACCAAAGATCACAGACTACCTTATAAACTTGACATTGGAAGAATCGTTGTTGCCATTAAAAAACAATTGAATGTAAACAATGAATTATTCGTTCAATTTAATTTAATGTGTTTGTAACACACATTATATAGTAAATTTTAGCTTTCTGCACTACTTCTCCATATACACTCTAACTATTCCAAATCTCCCATTCTTCCACGTGTGCAATACTTTTAAAAAGGGATCCGAAGTTTTCACTTCACATATTAATATATAGAAGATATATGGAAAGGAGAAATAAAATAAAATTATAGTTTAAAAAACTAAAAACACACTTTTGTAGCAATGTGAACCAAAAGGTTAAAAATAATCTTTAAATATAAAGATTTTGTCTAACAGCGATAGGACGTCCCACAATTCAGTATAAATTATCTTTATGAATAAGCCTAAAGTAAGAATAAAGTCACTGATTAAAAAATTAAATTTAATGTTAAAAAACGTGGGATGCTAGATATCAGATGTCTTATATTTTTTGTCGCTAGCTGTTTGTAAAGATAGAATCATTGTGAAAGCACCCCACGCTTTTTTACATTAAATTTTTGAATCTGTGACTTCATTCTTACTTTAAGCTTATTAATAAAAATAATTTACATTGAATTGTGGGATGTCCTATCGCTGTTAAACAAAATCTTCATATTTATAGATTATTTTTAACCTTTTAGTTCAAATGGCTACAAAAGTGTGTATTTAGTTTTTTAAACAATTTTATTTTTAACTTTTTAGTTCAGTGTCACAAAAATTTCTTATGGTTTGCTTTTTATTTGCCAATCTATCTTTGCAACGAGCAATAGACAGTTAAATGGTAAACCCAGCCAGAGGTCTAATAGCAGGGTAAATGTGGAAGAATACTCTTCTATAATAGTATGAACTAATTCAAAATGATGTTCTGAATACTCACTATTTAACATCACTTTAAGAAATTGCAGACACTATCATAGCTGCTTGTATGAAGGTATCGTCAAGTGTAGATGTGAAAAAAGTTGCACAACAAAACCACTTTTCTGATGTTACTGTTAAAGTAACGAGAATACTGGGTTATAGCTGTGAAATTTTTGTATTGTTAAATGTTCTTAATGCGTGTGCAAAATTAAATTAAATGCATACGACGATGTTGACATCTGTCATAAGACAGTTAAGCCACTATTCTGGTCTTACTGTCAAAGTAGTAAGATACCAATACAGAGATTGAAATTATTGTATTGTCATCAGTTCTCGATACATGTACAAAAATTTCACACAGTTAGGACTTTTTGAAGTGGGTGAAAAATGAACTGAAATTGTTCATTACATTCAATCACTAGTGATTTGTTACTGTCAACATATTGAGAATGAAATTATTGTATTTTCATCAGTTCTTAATAAGTGTGCAAAATTTCTAATGATTTGGATGTCAGGAAGTAGGTGAACACTGAATTGAAAGATTCCATTACATGCAACCATTTTTCTATTGTTACTGTCAATGTAACAAGAATAGCAAGACATTGCTATGAGATTATTGTACTGTCATCGGTTCTTAATACATGCACAAAATGTTTCTATTGTTACTGTCAAAGTAATGAGAATATCAGAATATAGATATGAAATCATTGTATTGTAATAGCTTCACAATATATGAGCCAAATTTCAAACATTTGGACATTTGGAATTAGGTTAAAATTCCATCACATTCAACCATTTTTCTATTGTTCCTGTCAAAGTAATAAGAATAGCAGGACATGCTATGAAATCATTTTATTGTCAGGTTCTTATTACGTGTGCGAAATTTCAAACACCCCGGACACCTGAAAGTGGATGAAAATTGAGTTGAAAGATTCAGTTACATTCATACATACATACAGGTCAGGCTAATACAGGGCGTTCGCCGGGAAACGCAACCCACTGTTAGCGCTACAAGGAAGAAACTGCTCCCGGCGAGCGAGCGCTCATCTTCCGGCATTGTTCGACCGTCGGCCGCGGACTATTTCATAATAATTACGCTTCATAAACTTCATAAACTTGTATGTGCTAAGCATTTAAATGTGACGTAATTCATTAGCTTACCTTTTAAAAGATGCTGGAAGTGTTGACCCTCTTGTGTAATGCACATTTCACATCTTCTGAACATTTTTCGAGACACACGCTGCCCTAACTGACTTAATGATTTTTTGGGTGACTGTTCTAGTCGAAAAGCGATATCGTCAATTTTCTCCTCTGTGAGAATAAGGTTGACCGACAGTCTCTTTTTGTTAAAAAATGAACCCGTTTCTCTTACTTTTTTAACCAGACGCAGAATTGTTGATTTAGCTGGCAGTAAAGCGCCAGGAATTTCGCGATGAAATTTACTGCGACACTTTTTAAACGACTTCTTCTTCACATATGTATCATAGAGAAATATTCTTTGTTGCAAACTGTAACGTACCATAATTTTACTCACACTCAAACACGGTACAGATTAGTAAGAGTATGAAGCCCCAAACCAGCCAAACCGCGAAGAAACGTTTATTCACAACACTGATTAATAAGAAACTGAAGTCACAAACTAGCTACAATGCAAAGAAACCGTTCTTAACAATGTAAGGGTCCCAATATACTGCGTCACTGCACTGTTGGGGCAGCGGAGGTGTTAAACAGTGCGGTGATTCACGGTGTCGTTTGGCGGAAACTGCTGGCTCCTCTGACCGAGCAAGTTGCCGACGGCAACAGACTGGGAGGGTTGCGTTTCCCGGCGAACGCCCTGTATAAAGCGTATAATAAATCAATCACTCGCTAAAAAATTGAAGGGAGGTGGGATATAGTGACTAAACTCAATATTTCAGGCCATAGTACTAATCATGAAAATGCAAACATATGGCTGAGCTTGCACAAGCATCTATAATCAACACAGCTAAATGAATGGGGTTTTTGCCAATTACGATTAGATCCTAGGTGGAGGTGGTGAGAAAAACAATATCAGAGAAAATGTTACTCATGAGAAGGAAATTAATCATAGGAGAATAAAAATGGATTACGAGGGTTGTCTAAAAAAGTAAGTTACATTTGTGTCTACCATGGATATGGAGCCATCATCTAGGCATTAAAACATTTCTACACCCAGTACGCATCAAGCTGTCACAGATTGTGGCCTGTGATTTTTCTACTTTGTTTTTTCCCAATAGAAAATCTTACAGGTTGTGAGGTGTATTCAGTAATTAGGTAGTTACTGGCAACAAACTTCAAACTAATTGAAATTCATTGGCAAGTCTGTGAGGTGTACGGTCATGGAATAAAAAGTGAAGGTGGAGTGAGGCAATGGTGCATTCAGTTTAAAAATGACCACACTAATGTTCATGATGATGACTGCAGTAGTCAGGCCTACCATTGTGATTGATGATTTAAATCAATAATAAAATTCATGAAAATCACCACTTTCTGGAACTATTGCTTCATTAACATCAAATTTTAAGAAGTTTACTGTATGAAATTTCATCAGACAAGCTTGGTTATCACAAATTTTGTGAAAAATGGGTGCCTAAAATTTTGACGGAAGACCAAAAAAAAGCCTTGCTTCACAGCCGAATTTCCTTGAAGCTTACGATGGTAGTGATCATATCGTAACGAGAGATGATACATGGGTAAAGCATGCCAATTGTGAGGCAAAAAGACAATCCATGCAATGGCAGCACGTGTGATCTCCGAGAAAACCTTTAAAATATTTTCAAACATTGTCCGCCAGAAAGATTATGGCAACTATGTTTAGGGGTGCTGAAGGAGTGCTTCTGGTTGATTTCTTGAACATGGCGCAATAATTAACTTAGAAAGGCATTGTGAAACATTGACAAAATTTATGTGAGCGATATAAAAGAAGCATCAGGGAAAACTGAGCTTAAAAGTGGCCCCACCCCCTTTCCACAACAATGCAAATCCACACATGGCTAATTGGACCCAAGAGCTCATGGATGGTTTTGGATGCTAGGTATTTGATCATCCACTGAAGAGTCTGTGTAACGGGCAAAGGTTGGTTGTACTAGGTCAAGGAATTGTAAGTGAATAATTCACAGACATCAATTGATTACGCAAGCTTCCGTGGTCACTGTATGTATTATATTGGTTCTCCGGGTGGAGCCGCATTGATATATTTAAACCTAAAGATTCTGCCATCGTGCTGTGGCCTTCTTCAGTGGACTACTTTGTCAGATGCCGCTATCGCCTTATATAGTAGCAGGGAGCTAGCGCGGGCGGGCGCTACTCATCCGCGGTGATGTCACCATGCCCAGTATAGGTGGTAGGATGGGGTCGTTCATCTTGGGTTTTCCTGAGCAGGTATGATCAAACCATTGTCGGCATTCATGTTGTTCCGCCGTTTTTGCATTTCAATTTTTTTTTATTAATTCATTTTTGTATAATTGTATTAAAAACTTGAAAAGCAGATCGTTATCTACATATGAAATTTCATCCAAATAGCTAGAGCAATTTCCGAGATCGTCTGGTTTACCACATTATAAATAATTGTTTAAGAAAAGTGCTATTATTATGTTAAATAGAAATATGAAAGCTAATCAGAGATTAATTATTGGTGCAAGATTAGTGGTAATTCTCTTAGACGAGTACATCATCAGTGCTAAATTAATTCACTCCGATAAAACTACACTCTTACCTCGCATTAACGTCTGACCAGCAACCCATTCTTTAAAAATGATAAGAAAACATTTGAACATTAATAAAGCACAAGGTCAGACGCTTCAAAAGGCAGGATTATATTTATCAGAACCTGTTTTTTCGTATGGATACACGTATATGGTTTTTTAATGAGTTTGTAGATTAATTAATATTTATATTTATTTAGATACACATACAATCATAAATATCAATGATGATCACATTAAACCCACTAATATTGTTTTAACAGAAGTTATGTAAAGCAAAGAAGATTGAAAAAATGGCTTCTGAGAAAGCCAATTTTTTTTATTTACTTTTGAAATGTTTTACAATTAAATATGTAGTTTTTAATTTTAATGACTTTTTACAGTGAAATTTATATTTATTACTACTCTTCAAAATAAAATATCATTCATTAATAAATACTAGCATTTACTTATTTCCTCATTATTATATTACCATTCGGTGATTGATCATGATATTGTGCGAAATATTCGCATGGGTCAGTTACTATACATGAATTGTTCATTTAAAGATATGAGTTCCTAGTTGAATCCAAAGAGAACCTAATTACTAGTAGGCTTCTTGTACCTAAAACGTCTACGAGATCGCATTAGAGCTGTATCTGAGATTCCAAATACAAAAATTGTTCGTTTTTTGTAGATTTGCATTTTTTAAAGGAAGACACCTATTTAGATAAACTTAAAAATCAAAACATTAGCTAAATATGAAGTTTCATCCAAATCGTTTAGGCCGTTTTGAGATCCAATAGTGAACAATTATATATATATGAATTGTTCACTTAAAGATATAAGATTAAAGAGTGGCATAAGCAGTGGAATAGTCATCCCGCAGGAGTCGCAAATGGTAAAGAGAACAGCTGCCATATTAACATTTGTAAAGGTTAGTGAGTTTTGATCAGTCATCTGTGTTTCGAAAGAACTAGACAGCCAATTTAAATCTGCAGCTTGCGTGGCTGTTCTATGGAAAGTGACATTGCTGTTAGCAGAGATTTTCGGAGGGTTATATCATTTTCTAGTGGAAAAAGTATAGCGTCCAACGAACCCAACTAGTCCAGAGATGTTTGCTCAAGCAGCTAAACGTTTGTGAAATTGATTAACCAGTCAAAGGTGCTGACATAGGATCCAACAGAAAATATACACATGGAAATGGAAAAATTATTAAAAAAATGAAACATATGCCTACAACCCGTTGCCAACTGTCAGATGCCATTAACGATACATGGGAAAAATTTTCACAAAATCAGAATTGTATTCCACACCTCATTAGTTCCTTGAATAGTAGATTACATGCAGTTATAAAAGCGGAGGAAGGGCAGATAAGTTACTGGATGTATTCCATGTGTATTCTTTTGCTTTTCCTTAAAGTTTCTTCCATTCTTCTTTACTCTGTTCCATGATAACATTCTTGTATTTATCTCTTGATCATGTCAAACAGTTTTCTGGACAGCAGTCAATTTTTTTTACTTATGGCTTTATGCCTCATTGACGTCGAGATCATTAGAGGGGGGATGGGATTGGGAACAAGGAATGGGAAGGAATTTGGCCATGACCTTTTTGAAGGAAGCACCCGGCACTCGCCTGGAGTGATTTGGGGAAACCATTCTAATATACATCCACATAGGAAGATTTAACAGTCAATAGATTGTAGCAAACTGGAAATACGAATTGGTAGATTGATAGAATACTTTCAGGTATCGACGATAAAGGAACGGAATATGGTGTGGTTTTATGAGAAAAAAATGTCATATTTTATTTACACATAAAATTTACATTTTGCAGTTATGGTGTTGCGGAATGATAGTATCTTGGAATTATAATTTCTTCTCTGAAAACTAACATATGGTCTTCTTTTTATGTATTAGCCAATTTTAATGCTTAGGGCTTTACACTTAGTTGCCATTGAGTTGATTAGAGATGGAAGAGGTTTTGCGACAAAGAACATGAAGAAACTTAACCATTGCCTCTTGCAGCAATCATCCGTACATTAGCCCGGAAATTTTTTGGGAATACATGGAAAACTGAAATCTGATAGCCGGACAGAAATATGAACTTATGTCCTAATTATTCTCGCCATGAGGATGGTAGTAAGAAAAGATTACTGCTAGTCAAACAGTTAGTGACTTTGTAATTGGAGAATTTCATACGATACAGAAGTTTTTAAAATTCTTATGTCTCTAACCTGAAGGAAATGGGTAACTGATTTTCAAACACGAATAATTTGGATTTGTAAGAGAAAAATGATTTTTGTTTTTCCAAATATTAACAGCGAGGTTTCCCATAAACTCACAACAATGAATGCCAATAAAAAAATTTATATCACATTCAGATTCCACGATTCTGGAAGAATATATGATTCTATTTCTGTATCTCTTCTGACAGTGCCCGATAGCAACTACAGGTTGAATTATAAGCAGCGTTGTTGAAGGAGGAAGAGGAAATTTCCTTGTTCTGTGGGACTACGCAGCTATCATCGTGATATCCACCATGACCACATACACATCAAAAAATCCATTTACTAGAGTCCCGACCACTATAGTTATTTTGGCTCTGGTAGTCTAGTGTCATTGTATTGTAAGGGTCACCAATTCCCATGCTGTCTCATGCATGGGTGGTTTCAATTAAGTGTGGTGATAGTCTCATATTGGCTTCACTATTGTGAACCACATTACCTCAGAAAAGCCTGACACAATGTTTATAAAAACATAAACTGGAGTTAGCGAAATGGTACCAAAAGCCACAAAAATATAGATCAAAGCTACTCAGTTTTCTGTAACGTGACTTCCAGTTTCTTCTTCTGCTTCTTCCATTTTAAGAGGTTGCTCCATCATATACAAAATATATTTAATTGATTTTTTAATGCAAACAGCATTAACATAAAATTTCCAAGATGCTATGAGAGAACTCCAACGTTAAAATCAATAAGGAATAATTTCCAGATTTTTTTAATAACCAATCTATATTTATTTAGTATTATATTTCACCTCTATCATTTTTGGTAAACGCCTGTTACTATATCAGCAGGAGCTCTTTGTTAAAAATAAATAAATAAATAAATACTTATCTAGTGCACGGAGGATCATATTCATACACTTATTTTTACTGCTAATTGTACAAGCTGAAAATTTCCAAGATACTGTGGGAACATTGCGAAGATGAAATCCATGAGGAGGAATTCGATAACCAATACATATTAATTCAGTGTTATATTAAACTTTCATCATTTCTCGAACCATAGCCAAGCAACATTAAAAAAATTTCTTACAAAATCGTCTGCCATTTTCGAATAAAGCCTTTAACTGTATCAATAGGTTCTCTTCATTCTCTCGCAGGTGGTGACTTTGGAAGATTTCATTTGCTGCCAAGTTTTTTTTATAAATTTTATGTCTATATCCTGATTGCTTTTCCAGTTCAAATAACATGGATTTGTAAAAGGGATTTTTTTTTTTTTTTAAATACTATAAATGAGAATCTATAAAAATTGTTATATCAAGTTCAGGAATCCATGATTCCTCAGCAATATATGATTCTAATTCAGTATCATTCTTTCCTCTTCTGAACTGTGCCGATATCAATGACAGGTTGAATCATAAACAGCGTTGTTGGAGGAGGAAGAGAAAAATTGCTGCCTAAAATACCTAATAATTTCCTTGTTCTGCGGACAATGCGGTTTTCATCTGCGTTATTCACCATGATAGCAGACACGTTCACAAATCCCTTAATTAGAGTACTGAAAATTATGTTCATTTTTGTTCTGGCAATGCAGTGTCAAGCACTCTGGTATTAATTTTTCCTCCATAGCCAAGCATAATCTTAAGAAACCGCGTCCAGTGCACGCCAGATAAAATTAAACACCCCTCCCCGCGTAACAAGGAGCTTAATGACAGCCCCTAATTAATAAGTCTTTATTTTGTTATCCTCGAATACTTTTTATTACACATATTACAACTGACAAACAAAGATTTTTTAATATCATGTGGGGTGCATCTGCAAGAGGTTTTGGTTTCCGCTTTTATATTGTTTTAATAAACGTTTTTGCGTCGATACCGTTTAAAAAGATGAATGTTTTTAACCCATAAAGCCGTCAGCCAGCTACTCTTTTTTAATGTGATCATACTGTGTTTTGACGTATTTCCAAATGATTTTTAATCATATGGGTGAAAACCGATGCAAGCCGTACACAACACTTACCTGAATGCCCTCTGCCAGACTCGCATAGGTGTCCTAGCGTGGCGGCAATATTCAAGCCTCGCATTCGCGAGATCACGGGTTCAACTCTGTGGCCAGGCATTCAGATTTCTGCTTTATATAATTAAGAGATTTTTTTGCTTATTGCTTTACACCTCGTCGAGGTCATTAGAGGTGGGAAACGACAGGGAGCAAGGAACAGCGAGGCATTTGGCCATGGCCTTTTAAAGGAAGCACTACAGCATCTGTCTGGAGTGAATTCGGGAAACAATGGAAAACTTAAATCTGGATGCCCATACGGTGATTCGAACCCACATCCTCCCGATTGCGGGATCAGAGCATTACCGCTCACTCCCCACGCTAGGTATGATTAATCGAAATTACTCCACGAGTGCCAGATGGTTCCCCCAAAAGACCACAGCTGACTTCCTTCCCATCCCTTGCCCCATGTCACTTTCCTTCTCTATTGATTTTGACATCATCGAATCGTAAGGAAAATATAACAAGGGACTGAGCAGCCTCAGCAAAGTGGAACTAGCACTGTTGCGACTTTGCTAACAAGGCAGCAGTTGAATAATCTAAATCCAGAGTGTGATCGTCTCGTTGATGCCAATGTAATATTAGGCAAGAAGGTAGTGGGGACCGGGATTGGGAAAGACTTCAGTGGCATCATTCTGAATTAACATATTTCTCATTCAGCAGTAGCGATTTATGGAAACAATGGAAAACTGAGATTGAATGTCCAGCCAGATTTGAATCTGTGTACTCGCGAATGCCAGGTTATAGCTTTACCTCTGACTCATGAAGCTTCGTTGCAAAACTTTAAAGAAGTATCTGTACTACTTGAAAAATAACGGGAGACAGATTTCATGCTTGTATTCTTTAATCTTCAAAATCTGAAATGACTAATTCACATTGAAGACAAATTTACTGTCGTTATAACTGTTAAAATGGTTGCTACTTCGCCTTCTACCATTAGAAGTTTTCCTTCTAATAATATTATGGAGAGAAAAAGCAAGGATTTATTTTTTTGAACTTTGAAGAATCTAGATATAATTACTTTACATTTTGTCAACATACGTGTATTTTCGTAAATCTCCTTCCTTCTTACGCTTAAACAGTGTGTTAGTCTCACACAATTCTTTAATGCTGCTGCACCAGGAAGTGTCGATTTAAGCTGTGTTATTGGTTCTCAAAAATTTTCTGTGTTTATTTCAGTGGATCTTTACATCATTCATTATATATTTGCTAGTGAAGTGTAGCTGCTTTTTAAGAATGCTGCGACTGCTATCAACCTTAAGAGAAAAGCAGTGTCATTCCTTGAGAATCAATCGATTTCATTAATTCAATGTTTATTATGAGTAAAAAAGAGTTGGTCGTATTCATTTTAACTGTAGAACTCTGAAATTTGCCCCTATGCTTCAGCGAGTCACTTACACGCGGAGTCTTTTTTTTAAATCTTGGATTAAAACACTGGGAAATGAAGGTCTATTATATCACGAATTTAGTGTACCACCAACCAGTCATGCTGTCCCATGAGATATTCGTGTCTAGAACAAGGCATAATCGAAAGGCGAGGGGTCTTGCGAATTCTTTCCCCAACTGAACATTATTTTGTGTCTTTTGCAACTTGATTAATGCTTATCTATATTTTGTTTTAGGAAAAACCATAGTGAATTCCTATCCGCGAAGATCAAACATTTGTTTCCTCAATTGAAAATTTAAAGCAGTGTTCTTCAGGGAAGAGTTTCTTTGTTGGAAGAAACTGCATTTTTGTAGAGGCTAAAAGAAAGGTCTTTTATCTGAATGACACTGCTGAAAGAGCTGTAAACTTAATTCAGGAGTTTCATGGATTAATTACAGCTGATGAAAAACAAACGATTTTCATACAAAAGCACCAAAAATTGTACCCGCATCGTAAATAAGAGATCCTAAAAAGACAATACCCCTCATAGTTTAATAAGTTTGTCTTGCTAAAAACTTAAGTATTTTTTTTTGTTGTCTGGATTTCATTGTTAACCCATAATTAAACAAAATTTTAAAGACTTAGACACGTATCAAGCAATAGTCAAAATAAGCATTTTTCGTAAACTTGGCGGGGAGGATAAAATTTCTTAGGTAAGTAAGCTACAGTTATTTAAAAATAATTAGAGAGTATGCATTTGATTTTTTGAAAAACTTTTTTTTTTTTTTTTTGCTCTTATAAGGGACACCCCTAATATACATATGCAAAGTTCCATCAAAATTGGGTATAAACTGTGCGTTTCTACAAAGCTCATTGGAAATGAAAGAGGGTAGGGGTTTAAGGAAAGGATTTGGGGTTCGGCAAACCAAATGTAAATAATATTTTTCTGTTTGTTTTCAAGTATACATGTACAAACTTCCTTCAAAATCAGATAGAAACTGTTGCTTTGTATCAAGAACATTGACAATAATTAAGGGGGTAAAAAAGGGGAGAGGGATTGGGTTTTTGTAAAACTAATGTTTACAGTATTTTTCTCTGTTTGAAAGTATACCTATGCAAAGTTCCATCAAAATCGTATAAGTGTGGATTTGTTTAAAAATTAAGTAGTTTTAGGGGGAGAGAGTGGTGAGCTTTGGATTTTTTATTTGGCTGAAACCACCTTGAAAAAATACATAAATTTAGCAACTTTCTAGGTGATTGTTCAAATGGTATTGACTGTACCTTTGTATAAAAAACATTGACAAAACTTAAAGGGCTGGAAAGCAAATGTAGAAAGTATTTTTCTCATTGTTTTAATGTACCTGTATGCAAAGTTCCATCAAAATTTGACAAAAACTGTTAGTTTCTATAAAGATAAATGGATATTAAGAGGAGAGGGGATAAATGGGGAGAAGGTTGGTCTTTGGGAAACCAAATGTAGACAGTATTTTTCTGTTTGTTTTAAAGTATCCGTGTTCAAAGATGCTTAAAAGATTAGTTAAAACTGTAGTTTTGTGTAAGGAATATTGGCAAAAATGAAGGGGATGTATTTGGGAAGAGGGGTTGTGTTTTTGGAAACCATATGTAGGCAGTATTTTTCTGTCTGTTTTAAAGTATACGTGTGCAAATTTCCATTTAAATCGGATGAAATCTGTGGGTTTGTGATCACTTCCTCCTGCTTTGAAATTTTCTTGTCCTGCTCTGAATGTTTCCTATCTCTAAAACAGAGCAGACAGTACCATGAAATAGCCTCATTTAGATCCCTTTTTCCCACTGCCCTACATTTTCAGCGATGCCACTTTTTTCAACATTGAAATGCAAATAATTCCACCACATGTCTGTGACAGGAGCCACACTTCCCAGGCATGATTTTTCCCAAAATAATACCTACTGATACCTTTCAAACAAATCTTACGGCTTAAATTACAAAATTCTATATATCTTAAAATTAATTGACAGTCTAATAAAAACAAAACTCTGTACTTAACCGATTTTTTTGATTGAAGATATATTGTATACTAGCTGATCCAGCAATGCTTCACTATTGCTAGACTTGAGTACACATACATGAATACATTTATGTATAAATTTTAATTATTGTTTCATTCAATTTCAAGTTTATTGCAATGGTCTTGATATGCAATGTTTTTGGCGATTCCAATCAGCATATATACAAAAAAATCTGAATTTGTTTTGGAGATATTTGCTAAACAGAGAAAAATTTCACGCATAAATCAATCTTAAGAGGGCTGAAACGGGAGAGTGGGTGAAGTTTTGTAAACTAAATAGAAACATCATTTTCACTTATTTTAAAGCATATCTGTGCAAACGTCTTTCGAAATCAAATAAAAACTGTAGATTTGCGTGTTGTCACAAAAACTTTAAAACAATTTTCAAAATTCAAGTTCGAATTTCTTGCCCAGCAATTATCCAATTGTAATATGTCTAGTGATGTTTAACAGCAAATTATGCGTACTTTAGTAATGTTGCTATCTACTTCGTCTAATTTCCCCACCGTTTGAAATATTTACAAAAAACGGCATGGGTTCAAGTGCAAATTTTTCTTAATTAGGGTGTTAGGGAAAGTGGGTGGGTTTTGTAAACCGAAGATAGGCAGCATTTTTCTTTTTGCTTTAATTTATACATGTGTAAAGTTCCATCCACACTGAATAAAGTTGGGGTCAGGAACATTGAAAATTTTGAAAGGAGTAAATAAAAGGGATGAGAGGTTGGGATTTGGGAACCAAATGTAGACTATTTTTCTCTGTTTTAAAGTATACGTGTGTGAAGTTCCATCGATATCTGATAAAAACTGTGAGTATGTATAAAGAACATTGGCAAAAATAAGGGGGGGGGGAGTTAAAGGAGAAGAGGGTTTTGGTTCTTGCAATCTAAATATAGACCATATTTTTCAGTTTGTTTCATAGTTTGCGTGTGTAAAGTTCCATCGATACCGTATAAAAACTGTGGGTATGTATATGAAATATTGACAAAAATTAGGCTGTTGGGGTAAAGGGGGAGAGCAGTTGGTTGTTTAAAACCAAATGTAAACAGCATTTTTCTCCTTGTTTTGAAGTATACAAATGCAATGTTCCATCGAAATCAGATAAACACTGTGGGTTTCAATAAAGATCACTAGAATTAATAGGGGAGGGGTAAAGGGGAAGGGAGTGGGACTGGGCTTTGGCAAACTGAAAGTAAACAGTATTTTTCTTTTTTCTTAAAGCATACATGTGCAAAATTCCTTCAAAATCAGAAAGGAACTATAGCTTTGTATAAAATACGTTTGCAATAATAAATGGGTAGAAAAGGTGAGAGGGATTGGGTTTCTGTAACACTAATGTATAGTATTTTTCCACTTTTGTTTAAAGTATACATGTGCAAAGTTGCATTGAAATCGGATTAAAAGTTAAGATTAATTAAGGGGGAGAGGGATTGTGTTTTTTTGGAAACCATATGTACGCAGCATTTTTTTGTTTATTTTAAAGTATGTTTGTGCCAATTACCATCAAAGTCGTATAAAATGTGTGGGTTTCTTTAAAATTATGGGGTGTAAGGGGGAAGAGGGGATGGTTGTCTAAAGTATTTTTTAAAAAGTATGTGTGTGTGCAAAGTTCCATCAAAAACGGATAAAAAGTGTGGGTTTGTGTAAAAATTAAGGGGTGGGCGGATGGGGATGCATTTTTGGAAACCAAATGTAGGCAGTATTTTTCTGTTTGCTTTACAGTATACATGTGCAAATTTCCATAGAAATCGGATAAAATCTGTTGGGTTGCTTAAATTATAAGGTGTTATGGGGAAGAGGGGGTGGTTTTTTTTTTTTTTTGGAAATTTTATTTCTTAGGGACCATCATCGCTGCACACTCGACAATTCACCAAAGTTTCACCATAATCGGATGAGCAGTTTAGGAGCGCGTAGGGGACATACAAAGGTACATTCATTTTTGTATGTAAGATAGTAAGTAGGTGAAATGTACTTAAAAGCCAATAAAATAAAACTTATGCTGGTAATTTTCAAAATTAAATTTGAGATTGAATTTTACAGATCAATACTATTTGGTGCTAATGTGAATAGTAACTTATCAGTTATTATGGAAAAAATATATTTTTTTAAACATTGTGTAATTATTGTTTCAATGTACTAGAAAATAATTATACAACAATTAAATTGTAGAGGAGCAAACCAATGAATACAGCTTATGCTTGTGAATTTCTAAAACTCAGCTAACTGTTTAATTTAGTTTTTGATATAGGTAATTAGATCGAAGCTTATAAGTCATAACTAGGTAAAAAGTATTTACAAGCCAATAAATAAAACTTAGGCTAATTAATTTAAAAATTAAAGTTAAGATGGAAGGTCGATACTATTTAATGCTAATATGGATAAAGACTAATTAGTTACTTATCAAAAAAGAAAATCTTTTAAAAGCTAGAAAATTTTTGTTTCAATGTATTAGAAACTAACTAAACACCATTATATTTCAGAAAGAACAGTCCAATTACTTTAAATTACAATTATGTATTTCTAAACTTAACCGACTGTGGAAATTAAATATCGATAGTGGAATTTAAAATATCGATACCATAGAAACAAAATGTGAGCAACACTAAGTTATTTATGAGTAATTATTTTTATTATTTATTGTTAGCAAGTTGTTAAATTGATGTTTCAGGACTATTTAAATAATAAACTGTTATATTTTAAACTGAACAGAAAGTAAAATATGATAAACTTAACAATCAAAGTTCAAACTACTGATTTGAATTAGATATGGCATATAAGAAGTTAAAATTGTTAAATAACGGTCATCTTTTCCCTACAATGCACTATTCCTAATCCTCCGACCAATATCCTTCCGAGCCCTGTCACCAACAAATGCCATGTACATTCCCAGCACTCTCTCCACCCTCCTCCTGTCTTCCAATGATTCCCATCCGGCACCTTTATCATATCAGTTACTGATTGTGTTCTACAGTAATTTCCAGAGACAACTAACAGCCCTTCTTTGCACCCCCTCCAATTCCTGTATTTGATACCCAAAATGTGGGTCACATACCACGCCACCACATTCAAGCAATGGTCTGATCTAAAGTTTTGTATACCAGTTCCTTTAATTCTATCCAACATCCTCCCACCACTTCTCAAAGAAGTGACATATTGTGAAACCTTTTCCTACTACGTGTCCAATGTTTCCTGCACAGTTAAGCTATTATCAAATGTTATTCCAAGATATTTATATTTCAAGTCTTCAACAAGCAATTCTTTTCCCACCTTGCAGTAATAATCAACCTTTACTTTATCTTTGTATTTGACAAGCTGACTCTTGTTTGCATTTATCTTCATCCCATGTTTACCAACCCAGATCACAGTCCGACTTATAGGATATCCGTGCAGAACTTACACAGAATGTGCTCACGCATTCATGCTACTAGATAGGGTACAACAAAATATTTTAAGCAGTCCTTTCCACTCGTATTTTCTAGCGGCACACCAGTATCCTTATTGCATACTCGTAGGATACTCAATCTTGAACCATCACCATAACTTGTTGGATGGCATGGACCCCTACCGGTTATCTGGGAGTCCAACAACATCCAAAACATCCTAAATGTAGTCCTGCAAACCCAGCTCAGCGGCAGTTCTTTATCAGAAAATCAGATCAAAGGTCATACAAATTGGACTGTGAATGGGGCACTAGAGCAGTGGAAAGGAGGTTGGCGGGGATAGAGATGTGCGGTTGAGTGTCCTTATGCTTGATGCTCGAATTAGTCGAGCCAAGAACTCAAAAGACAAAGATTGGTTTGCTGACACATGCGCAGGGCTGGCGCAAGGATTTTGGGACCCGGGATAAGCAGTTGGGGGCCCTTGGCCAATTCATTGCTTAGGGCCCTCACACAAAATGGGCAGCGAACTTTCAAACTTTTTTTTCAGCTCTACAACTTGTCAGCGGGGACCCCTTCAGTGATCGGGGCCCCCCCATCAACCCGGTGGGCCCAGGTACATTTGACTCGCCTACCCCCCCCCCCCCTCCCAATGCCGGCCCTGCACATGCTTACTTGTAAATAATTTAATTCACTTGTGAAATCATCCCACGTTATTTGTTGTTGAAAAATGAGGAAAGGATAAATCAATATAGCAGTATTATATTGAAATAGGCTTTGCTTATGAAAAAATGTAGAATTTGGGATAAAAATTATACTTATTTTGGTTTTAAGTTCATTTTTGATAAAATACTGAAATATAAATTATTATAAATTCATTTTTCCACATCTGCAAAGCATCCACATCTCTGGATGTCTAGCACAGAACATCTGCAAAGATGTACTCCAGTAAAACCCTACTCTTAACATACTAGCTGAAAAAATTCTCCAAACATATGTCATGAATACAATTCAAAATTAAACCACCCACTGCCTCTTGCAACAAGGTATATTATCATTATTACTTAAAGAAGCAGGAGCATAATGTATTGCATTTTGACAAGCAATGTTTAACTAAATTTATTAATTTGCTACAAACTTCTCATACATACAAATCTAATTCTTATAATCACCTGGCTCACTAGCAAAAGAGGACAGTGACTGAAATTCTTCTTGTTTAAAATTAAAAAACAAGCTCAGTTTAGCACAAAGATTGATTTTCAGTTATATTTTATTGATAAGGTAACTATCTCCAAACAGACACTTAGCCCAACATACCACAACTAGGGCTTCTGGCTTGTTGAAATTACAATGGACCTTGCTAACATAAAAGAAGGATGGCAGTTTTCCTCCATACACTAGAGGCACTGGTCCATCATGAGATTAGTGAATGGATTTGCCCTTGAATAATTCCATAGTTGTGTGGGTGATGAAGGGCCAGGGCCACGGCAAAGACTGTCAGGATTCCCCATTAATGTATAGCCTGTCGATAATATTACCAGTGTATGTTGACTACTACTGATGATAGTGCTAGAAGTAACTATTTAGCAATAAGTTGAATATGCTGTGAATATCAGGTATCTAAGAAGGATGTCTGTCAGAACAGGCATGTTAGTATGCAGACTAAATCAGATCTTCACTTATGAATAAATCAGATTAACATCTATAGCAAAACTAATTTAATTAAATAAATATATAATTACCTGCACACCACAGGGATCCTTTTGGGACTAGGAGATTTTGTAGAACTTCTAGCATACTTTTTTGGGCTTGTGAAAATCTTTGTGTAGTTCTTGACAGGCCCTCTTCTAATGGTTGGACTCCTTGAATGCCTGTAAGACTTGGAGGAATGTGTGGAATACTTTTTAGGACTTCTGGGACTCCTATAGACACTCTTATACTCATGTCTCTCTCTTTCCAGCGGAGTTCGCGATCGTCTCCTACGAGGACTGGGGCTTCTTCTAACAAAGAAAATAAGAAGTTTTTAATTCCACTGTGAAAAGAACTTAAAAATTAATTGCAACATCTATACAGTTTAATAAAAGTGTAAAAAGGTTACATAACTGTCTTCAAATGAAATAAATTCCAAAATTTGCATTTTTGGCATCGTACTATGTAACCTGCCTGAACAAAAAGTATCCTATACTAGGTTAACTCTTGATAAAAGCTGTTATTACGTGTAGTTTCATTGAAATTCATTTATTATTGTTTGTGTGATGTGTGGACCGATAGTCACTTTGTCAACAGCTCTGTAATAGGTTTTCTTTCTCTTGCAGTACGTTTGTGTACAAAAACTTATTCTACAGACACATCTTTGCACATTTTTATTAAATTATAGGGATAGTTTAGGAAAAAACCATGAAGTATGGAATCACACAAAGAGTAATTAACAAATTTCAACTAAACCATGCACAGTGATAGCTTACATCATTGTTAAACATTTAGAATACTTCATAAATAATTCCTGATAATACTATAGCAAAAACGGTAAATTATGAAATATTTTTCTGTGCATGCATTATGTAAAAAAAAATGAGTTGAATTCAACATAGCTACTGATAGTAATAGCTTATATCATATGCCAACATACAATTTTTTTTTTTTTTTTTTACATTAAGTTAGATAGCTGCTGATAATATAGAGACCAAAACCATAAATTTCAGAAGTTTTGTCTGTGCGCACATGACATAAAAGATAAGTAACAGATTTCAATGAAACTACCCAAAGGGATGGCTTAATTCATCAATTAACATAAGGATACTTTTTATCCCACTTTTGTTTGGTTCTAGTGACACAAAACTTACACATGATGTTGAAAATAAAACTGCAATAAATTTCAGAGTACTCAAAGAAATCACTGTTTGGGTTTTAATTATATGTAGCACCATTATAGCTTAAATACCACATTCTTTAATAATTTCCCACAGCAATCACCATAAAATCTGTATAACCAAAGAAAAAAGTAGTGGTTGTTTTCACTTTTAAATAGATATGAATAGTTGTCTTATTCTCATCTATTCTGCAATAGCTCACCTGCCAACCAACAAAGTGCCAACCTGCCAACCAACAAAGTGCCAACCTCAAATAATCTATTCTTAGAAAATGCTTATCTTGGTCATGATGTTCCATCATGTGGTTACGTCATACTGTGAGGTAACGCTTCCCGCCTACGCTGCCCAACCAACAACTGAAGATGTTTGAAATTATGCACATTATTTAATAACAGTTCTATCTCCCAATGTCCAACCCCTCCTCCACGTAGTGGGAGATGGGCAACGGCATAAAGTAGGGGATTGCCTGTGGGGGTGAGGTACAGTGGGGACCTAGTGTGCCCCGTGACCGATACGGTAGCTGTGAAGGCCCTACAGGAACCCTGAAAAATGGCGGCCAACGGGGCTCTGGTGAAGCTACGACAGGCCTAGCAAGCTGGTAGTGGATAGATTCTGCTTTCAAAACAAAAACAAGCCTCGGAAAGAGAAGGAGGAATTTGAGCAGGAGTTGCAAAGACAGTTAAATGGGCAAAATATTATAATTATGGCAGACTTAAATGCCCATGTGGGCACAGAAAGGCAGGGGTATGAAGAAGTAATAGGAACAGAAGGATGGGGTGGCAGAAATTAAGAAGGGGAAAGGCTGCTGGATCTCTGCAAAAGAAATGGATTGAAAATAGGAAATTCTTGGTACAAAAAACAAGAGAGCCACAAGGTAACATGGTACAGTAGCGATTGGCAGAGGAAGTCAGTTGTGGACTACTTTATATTTAATGGTGAATTAAAGCAGAGCGTGTCAGATGTGAAGGTAATACCATCAGAGGCAATGGATAGTGATCACCGGCTATTAGTAATGGAGCTGAGGATTGCGACAGAGAGGAGAAAATCAGAAAGACAGGATAGGAGATTAAGAATATGGAAGTTGAAAGAGAAGAGCAATGAAGAGGAATACCAGAGAATAATAAGGAGTAAGATACCAATAGCGGAAATGGGGACAGTGGAAGAGGAGTGGGAATATTTTAAAACAACGTTAGTCCAAGCAGCAGAAACAGTGTGTGGAAGGAATGGTAACACAAAAAGGTGGAAAGAAACAGGATGGTGGAATGATACAGTTAAACAAGCAGTGGAACTCAAGAACAGAGCCTTTAGGGAATGGTTCAAGCAGAGGACACAGGAGACAAGGTATGATTACGTGAAGAAAAAGAAGGAGGCCAAAAAAATAGTAACCGAGGAAAGGAGGAAGTGGCTGGAGAACTGGACCAACATGATGGAAGAAGATAGCAAAGGAAATAAGAAAGTATTATATGGAATGGTAAAAAGGAAGAGGAAGGAGAGGATAGAAAATGTCAACATGCTGGACGAAGATGGAAACGAAATAAACAACTCAGAAAAACTAAAACGGATGTGGAAGGAGTATTTTGAAGCCTTACTGAACCCAAATTGGTCACAGGATGATACAGTTGTTCAGGAGAAGAAGGAAAATAGCAACCGTGTAGGAGAGAAAGAGAAGGATCTAACTTGGGAAGAAGTGGAAACAGCTCTGGGTAAGATGAAGGGTGGAAAGGCACCAGGCATCGATGAAGTGAGCATGGAAATGATAAGGGCAGTGGGAGTAGTAGGAAAGCAGTGGCTATACCGTGTGATGAGAAAGGTATGGAATCAGGGCACAACTCCTGAAGACTGGAAAAAAGGAATAATTGTACCTAAATGTAAGGTAATGTGCCACTGTGCCAAAGTGTATGAGACGATAATTGAAAAAAATACGTGACAGGGTGGAAAAAGGGCTAAGGGAAGAGCAGTATGGCTTCAGATCAGGGAGATCGATGGTAGATTTGATATTTGCCATGAGACAGCTGCAGGAAAAACATTATGAGTAAGGAAAGGATCTACTGTTGGTATCCCTCGATATCGAGAAAGCATATGATTGTGTACACAGGAGTAAGGTATGGAAGGCCTTGGAGAAGAGAGGAGTTCCCAAAGAAACCATCAAGAGAGTGACGGAACTGTACCAAGGAAGTGTGAGCTATGTGAAAATAGGGGAAGGAAGATCAGATTGGCTGGAACAAAGGAATGAACTAAAACAAGGAAGTGCCCTATCACCACTACTCTTCATTGTAATCATGGATGAAATAATGCAGAAGGTGGGAGCAAGGATGGGAGAGGAAAACATGAAGGTGATGGCTTTTGCGGATGATCTGGGGAGGCGAAGAAGAGGAAGTGCAGCGGCAGTTGGATGTATGGACAGACAGTGTGGAGGAATATGGCCTGAAATTTAATGTAAAGAAATGTGAGTACATGGTAACAACCAGGAAAAACAACAGAGTAGCCCAAGGAATTGGGAACAACAAAAGAAGGTAAACATGTTCAAATACTTGGGGAGTGTATTAGAGGAATGTGGAGGAAATGATGGCGAGATAAGTGAAAGAGGAAGCAGAGGCATTCCTAAGGAGCATTAGAAGCCTGATATGGAATAAAAAGGTGCCACAGAGAAGCACGAGAGTAATCTATCATATATACTATGTGCCTATCTTAACTTATGCTGCTGAAACGTGGACAATGAAAAAGCGGGACATCAGCAGAGTACAAGCAAGTGAAATGAAGTTTGTAAGAGGTAGAATGGGAGTCACTAAAATGGACAGAATAAAGAATGAAGTGATTAGACGCACCATGAAAGAGTAACCCCTACAGGAAAGGGTAGAGAGGACCAGACTGAGATGGTATGGACATGTCAAGAGAATGGAGGCTCAGAGAATCCCAAGAAAGATCCATGAAATTAAGATGCAAGGTAAACGACCCAGAGGAAGACCAAGAGATGGATGGCTGAAAGGAGTGGAGGAGGGTGTACGGAAGAGAGGAGAGGACTGGAACAAAGTGGTGACAGAGAGGTGGTGGGATGAAAGAAGCAAATGGAGAGGCTTGTGCATAATGCAGACCCGGCCAGAGGCCGGAAACTGTTGAGGATGATGATGGTGATTTAATAACAGTTCTATTTAGCTATGCGTCCATGAGTAAATGAGCTGCTAGCACACTAAAATAAAAGTATGTATTTTGTAAAAATTGACATATTAATTATTAATTGCTTTTTCTTAGTTAAAATTTGTTCAATGTAGATTTTTCTTATGCTCTCTGTAAAGTGATACCATTGTTACTGTAAACTAAGAAATATCTACATTACATCAATTGCAAGATTATGAGAGTTATTCGATGAAAATTGTACTTAGTGAAGAAACAAAGTGTTAAAATACTGCATTCAATACATCACTTTTGATGGGCTTACAAGATATTTATATTACATGTAGATATTTTTAGTCAAAGAAATGATTTTCCGAAACACTGAAATAAAAGTATGTACCATATTGAAATTAACATATTAATTATTAGTTACTTTTATTACTGATGTCACTATATAAGACATATGTAAATACTTCCAATGGGTCAAATTTAGATTGTGATACAGTGAATCTATCCGTGCATGGGTAATAGCATCTATGGATTTTAAACAGCAATATTAGTAGAAGTTGTGGTTATGTCAAGATGTATACAGGACCAGAATGACAACCGACCTTTTTTTTTTTTTGACAGAATAATTCACAATGAATAAAATAAGTTTTATAAATAATTTAAGCTGCTTTCATTAGCTCCAAGTTATTGAAGTTATTTTTATACGGGTGGAAGTACTACCATATTTATCATGCTGAATGAGACCCAGACCAGGAATGAAACCAATATCACATGCTATAACATAAGGTTTTGAGATTTCTAATTTATTTTTAGATTTTATTTGCTCTAATTTTGACATAATTAATTCAGTAGAAGTTCCATCTGCATTACTGTGTAAACTGTACAAATTGAAAAATAAGGTTATGAGCAATGCATAACAACAATTCTATTTATTTAGGCAACCACAGAAAAATGAAATGCCAGAATATCCCTTTCAACTGTCATTTAAAAATAATATTACGTGGCATAACTTAAGTTGTTAAGATTTATTTTTAGCATCATTTGTTTTCACTGGCGTTATTATTTCAGCCGCACGTAAGCCATTAAAATATCGATCTGCATGACTTATAAAAAAAATTAAAAAAATGTAAGTACCCGGCAATGCTAAGCTATTGCTAGACTTGAGTACACATATAGATCAAATGAATCAAGTTTGAGAGTTTCTATTTAGGAAAAATTAGATATTTATGTATAAATTTTAATCACTGTTTCATTCAATTTCAAGTTTATTGCAATGGTCTTGGATATGCAATCTTTTTGATGATTCAAACCAGCATATATACAAAAAATCTGAGTTTGTTCTAGAGATATATGCTAAACACGGAAAAGTTGCACGAGTAAATCAGTCTTAAGAGGGATGAAATGGGAGAGCGTTTGCAGTTTTGTAAACAAAATATAAATATCATTTTCACTTATATTAAAGCATATGTGTGCAAACTTCAAAAACTGCAGATCTGTGTCTTGTCACAAAAACTATAAAATAATTTTTAAAATTCAAGTCCATCGTAATCTGTCCAATGCTGTTTAACAGGAAATAATGTGTACTTTAATAATTTTTTCTATCTACTTTGCCTAATTTCACCAACGTTTTCAAGATATTTCCATAAAACTGAATGGTTTCAAGTGTAAATTTTGCTTCATTAGGGTGATAGGCAAGATGGGTGGGTTTTATAAACCAAAGATAGCATTTTTCTCTTTGCTTTAATTTATACATGTGCAAAGTTCCATCTACATTGAACAAAGTTAGTGTATGGAGCATTGGAAATTAAGAGAAAAGGGAATAATGGTGATGAGGGGTTAGGATTTGGGAACCAAATCTAGACAGTATTTTTCTCTTTGTTTTAAAGTATACGTGTGTGAAGTTCCATTGATATCGTATAAAAACTGTGGATATGTATATGAAATATTGACAAAAATTAGGGGGTTGGGGTAAAAGGGGAGAGCAGTTGGTTGTTTAAAACCAAATTTAAACAGCATTTTTGTCTTTGTTTTGAAGTATACAAATGCAAAGTTCCATCAAAATCAGATAAAATCTGTGGCTTTCAATAAAGATCACTGGAATTAATAGGGGAGGGGTAAAGGGGAAGGGGGTGGGGTTGGGCTTTGGCAAACTGAATGTAAACAGTATTTTTCTGTTTGTTTTAAAGTATACATGTGCAAACTTCCTTCAAAATCGAATAGGAACTGTAGCTATGTATAAAGAGCATTAACAATAATGAAGTGGTGGAAAAGGGCAGAGGCAATGGGTTTTTGTAAAAGTAATGTCTATAGTATTTTTCTATTTTTTTAAAAAAGTATACGTGTGTAAAGTTCCATCGAAATCAGAACAGCTTCCAGGAGCAACTGTGCCATGTGTCATGGATTTTTTTTTTAACTGCTTTATGTCTCTCAACAGCGAGGTCTTTAGAGATGAGAAAAGATGGGAGGCAAGGATGGGGGCAAGGAATGGGGAGGAATTCGGTCATGGCCTTTTCAAGGAAGCATCCCGGCATTTGCCTGGTGTAATATGGGAAACCATGGAAAATCCAAATCTGGATGCCAAGACGGGGATTTGAAACCGCCGTCCTCCCGAATGCAAGGCGAGAACGCTAACCGTTACACCGCCACGCTTGGTACGTGTCATGGAGGCCATTCCAAAAGCGATTAGAGAATTAAGCTGCAGTCAGTTAAGGGTAGCTGCGCACGTCGGTGCTAACGACTTGTGTAAAGTTTCTGTTTCAGATATAGATAAATCTATGGATAAAGTTGGGCCACAAGGCGTATGAATCAGCGCGGGAGAACTCTGTAATGTTGCAGTTTTCCATTTCTAGTGTCGGGCCGCACATTGATTGTGGCGAAGCCGTATGGTGGAAGATGTATAATTTGAATTGTAGTTTACAGAAGCTGAGTTGCAGTAACTACTGGGGCTTCGTCGACCTTCGACCGATGATAGCTGCCAGCTGGGACCCATTTGACAGGTCAGGCGTCCACTACACACCGAGAATGTCGACCAAGGTGGCTGCAAAATTATGGAAACGAATTGATTTGAATTATTTTTAGGAACACCATGAGGCACGAGGATCCCTCAACCCAATGAAGCAGCCTCGTCAATAACCTAGATCTTGGTTCTGGAAGTGACAGCGCGAATAAATCAGAATTTACAGCTCCAAATACTTCACCCGTTTCCTTTCGGAATGCAAATAGTAAAAATGCAAATTTAGACTACAGATATTAAGCCACTAAGGATAACGGTCCTAAATTGTTGGAGTATTAGAGGGAAAGTAGCTGATTTCCACACTGCAGTTGCGACTAACGATGTCGATATAATACTAGGAACTGAGAGTTCGTTGACGCTAGAGGTAGAATCTAGCGAACTATTTGCTCCTCAATTCAATGTTTTTCGGAAAGATAGAACTACCTCAATGGGTGGAAGTGTGTTCCTGGCCGTTAATAAAACCGTCAATGCCTCCGTAGTGAATGAAACTGAAAATTTTTGTGAGTTAATATGGGTGAAAGTAAAAATTGGCAGAAGTTTGAAGTTCATAATAGAATCATTTTACTGACCGCTGGATTCTGGAATAGATAATGTGGAATATTTTAAACTGCCACTTAATAGTATTTCTCAAAAATTTCAGGGACATACATTGATCATGGGAGGCGATTTTAATATACACCTCAGTTAACTGGTAGACATTTACGTTCAAGTGATGCGGAAGAGATAGGTTAATAACCGAAACGTTCCTAGAATAATTTGTGGAAAATTCTCTTGAGCAGATGGTGGAAGAGCCAACGCAGAGCATCAAAGATTCCTCATCCATTTTGGCTCTTTCTCTTACAAACAATCCGGATATTGTAGATACAGTTTGTATAGAAGACGGTATAAGTGGTCACAAGGCGGTTGTGGTAACTTTAAAACCTCGGCTGAATTTGAAGCATGATAAAGACAAATTCGTATATTGTTTTGATAAGGCAAACGATGTGTTTATGGTCGATCACTTGGCGAAAAACTTTGAAACATACATGCTAAATACAAATGTTGAGGAACTTTGGTTTAATTTAAAAGAAATAATATGGACCGGCTTAAATCAATTTGTTCCTAAGAAGTTTATTAAGGTTAGTAAGAACTTCCCGTGGTTCAATAGGGAAGGGAAACGTTTGGCTCA